>SJYC01070320.1:29-10204 GCA_006408675.1 Madoqua kirkii
TAAATCATTCCAAAAAGAGAGAAAAAAGTGAATTATGTATCCAACTCAAAAAAACATTTTGAGGACAATAAAATAAGCCAAAGAAAAGCAGAAGGAAGAAATGAAACAGATAAAAAGCAGAAATTAATGAATTAGAAAATAAAAAGTGGTTGTGCCAAATCCCCAAACTGCTTCTTTGGTAAAATGTAAGTCATTAGAATCAATCTAAGAATAATCAAAATAACCTAAAAATAATCAAAATAATCTAATTGTTGATTGGAATCACAGAATAATCTTTAGAATAAAATCATTCAAACCAATTTGGTCACAAGCTTGTTGAAAATAATCATAATCTTTTTACTTGTAAGACATTTGCAGTTGAGCAATTGGACCATAAGCTTAATTACATAAGTGCTATTTGCAAAGGCAGATCTGATTCAGCACTCAGGCAGAAAAGTATTTGCGGAGGAATTTTGAAAAGATGAAATGAAGCAGTGGCATCATAACTGATTTTCACAGATAATCTCTGCCTACACTTGAAATGTGCTGTGTGGAGAGCATTTTCTTCATGATGATTACTTGGCCTGGGTGACCTCTCAACATTTGCTCCTGGTTTCAGCCAGCACTTCTCCAGTGTGTCACAACCAGGTGCAAGCTGCGATTAGAGTCTTCTGCACACTCGGAGGCCACAGCCGTCTCAAACGCTTTTCTGAACAAAGTTCTAGCCAGAAATCGAGCCAGTTAATTTTGGCCTCTCATTCTCTCATCTCCAACCATCTCCACCCCTTCGTTCGCCCTTCTTTCTCCCCTGTGCTTCTTCAGGAGAAATCAGGTCCTCGGGGGAAGTCGCTGTGACCCTATTCTTTCTCCTTCCCGTCTTCCATTCCGCCCTGTTGGTGTGGCCCTGTTGGTGTGAAGTCGAGTCCCCCCTGCCCAGCCCAGGTCTGAGGAGACCCCTTCCGGTCGAGTTGCTCACATCCCACAGCTTGCCGACCTCGGGGCCGTGAGCCACATTCGCTTAGCTCTGCAATTCACATCTCCAGAGACGTGACGCATAAACACAGCTACTATGTCTCGGAACTGAGCGAGGCCCTGGCGCACAGTGACGAACCGAGTAGCTGGGCTGGGTCCCTACTCACGCAGCCTGCACCCTCCGCCAGAAAACCAGCGTCACAGGATGACTTCCCTCAGTCTTCTGAGGCCAGTGCTGTGAAGAGAAGCACCACCGCCCATCCCTGACCACTAGTTCGTGTCTCCTCCACATTCTCCAGGCTGGTGAGCCCCTTTTCCTCTTTGCGTCTATTCCTTTCCAGCCCAGACTCCGTGATGCATCATCTCAACCCCCCTGTATCCACTTTCTCAACACCCTTGTCCCTCTTCTTTGGCAGATCAGCAAGCGCGATGTCCGTTCAGCTTTTATATCCTCCTCCTTAAACCCAGGACCCGGGTAACGCTGAATAAATCCCGAATCACCACTCCCCTTTGATGGCCTCCAACCCTAACTGCGCCCTCAAGCCTACTTAGCAAAGCTGCCCTCATTCCCCAGACCTTGTCAGCCCGGATTCACCCCACACAGCCTTGGCGCCATCTGACTCGCTGGTCTCTGGCGTCGTCTGGTGTCTTATTTCACAAAGAAAATGGTGACTGCAACTCCCCCCTTCCACACACTACCCTCTCCCTCTCTACACATCCAGTTCTGTTCATTCTTCCTCCTCTCCCCACCTCTCCAACAAGGAGTCCTTTCTTCTCTCAGAGATGAATTTCTACTTTTTTTTCAAGCCTTCCTGCCTCCACCCTCTCTCCCTGTTATGCCAACCTCCCAAGAGGGTCCAGAAAGATCTTTCTGTCCCACAAATCAGATATCATTGCTTTCCTCTTCAGAATTTGCCAGCGCTCCACACTGACTCTAGGACAAAGGACAAAGGCCTTTCCGAGGCACGCAAGGCCTTGACAGAGATCCCCGCTGGGTGGCGCCCAGTCTCTCTGTCTGCGCTCCTGTGTGCCTTCTGAGACGCACCCAAGAGACGCTTGGCATTCCTCTCTCACTGTCCTGTGATCGTGCCTCCAACATGGTAATTATCTCTACTGCGCTGCCGTCCGACAGTAAAAGCCTTAACAGCAGATACCACATCTGTTCCCATTCCTCTCTGGGTTTCTAAGGCAGTGCTATTGACTGGGGTTATCTTGACCCCTAACCCCCCTAATAGTTGTCCCTCTTTTTCTGTTGCAAACATAGCTTCCATGTCAGTGTCGCAGAGAGGCTGTCTCATATCACAGATCTGTGCCTCTCTCTTCTCCTCTGTTACCTACCTTTCTTTCCTCTGGTGTCTTTGCTGAGAGAAAACTCTCCTCTCTCATGTCCTGTCTTGAGTTTTCCTTCATTTTTTGTCCTCTTTACACCTGCCTGTGAAAATGGCTCTGAAACCCTCTGGCCAGGCCCCAGCTCTCGTGATGGGTCAGAAAATGAATCTGACACCAGGAAGGTGAAGATTTCTGCCCTGGCTCTGTCCTCCTCACTGGCTTTTACCTCAGCTGTTGTTTTCCAGTTCTAACTCTTATGCTATTTCCTTTTCCAGTCTTGGTTTCAATTTCCTTCTTTGGGCATTTAATTACTGAGAAGAAAAGGAGGAAGGACATGTTTCTGCTAAAAATGAAATTATGATGAAATCGTGGTGTCCTTCCTGTCAGTGGCGTGGCATCCACAGGGAAATGGTGGGATGTCCCTCCGGCCCATTCCTCTTTTACCCTCATACCTGATCTTCTCTCCAGACCTCGGTGCCCTCTTGCATTCCTCACCCCTCTGCCCAAGTTTCCACTAGCCTCTTACTTTTGATCTCCACTGGTTAGTGGCAGATTTTTTGATTCCCAAACTGGGATGCTTGACGAAGAATATGATCTTTTTTTTTCTTTTTAAGAAAGATTTATTTATTTTATTTTTTGGCTGTGCTGGGTCTTTGTTATTGCACACAAGCTTTCTCTAGTTGCGGCGAGCGAAGGCTGCTCTCTAGCTGTGGTGCATGGGCTTTTCAGTGCAAAGACCTCTCTTGTTGCTGAGCTCAGGCTCTAAGGCCTGTGGGCTTAGGAGCTGTGGCTCACAGGCTTAGTTGCTCCACAGCATATGGGATCTTCCTGGACGAGGGATCGATCCAGTGTGCCTTTCCTTACAAGTCAGATTCTTAACCACTGGACCACCAGGGAAGCCCCAGAGATTTTCTTATTTGTGCGTTTATTTGCTTGATAAGCCTTAAGAAGCATTACAATTGCATTGCATTTAAGTGATCTCTGTGCCAATTTTATTGAGAAGTTTCACTAAATTGGAATTGTTCTAGAAAATATAGACTGAAAGGTTGCTGAGACAAATGAAGCTATTGCAGAAAAATAAGAGAATTAGAAAAGGGGAGAAATTATATACTCTATTTTAACCAGGTGTTTCAGTAAGAGACTTTACAGAGCTTAATTTAACCCAAACTGCTTTAATTTAACTAAAACATCCCTGGTGGTCCGGTGGCTAAGACTGTGTGCTCCCAATGCAGAGGGCACAGGTTTGATTCCTGGTCGGGAACTAGATTCTGCATGCTGCAGCTAAAAGATCCCACATGCCACAATGAAGACCAAAGAACTGGCATGCTGCAACTGCAACCTGGGGCAGCCAAATAAATAAATAATAGATATTAAAACAAAACCTACTTTTGTATTAGTCAAGTGCATTGGTCTGTATGATTTATCGCTTAAAAATATTTCCAAATAAATTATAAGAAAGAGAAATGACAAGGGACATGAGAGAAGAATACCTAACATAACTGTCTTTGACCATAAATGCCTGGGCAGTGAGGGCAAAGACACTGTTAAAATTGTGTCCTCCCAAATGATGTCGTCTAACCCCTGAGTCCTGACATTATTTGGAAGCAAGGTCACCGCGATGTAATGAGTTAACATGACTTCAGGCTGGTGGATCCTTCATTATGACTACTGTCCTTATGAGAAGATTGTGTGAAGACATAGAGAGGATGATGTATAACAGCAGAGGTGGAGGTTAGAGTCACACCACCACAGGCCCAAGATCACCCAGGACAGTGGGTAGACAGGAAGGTAGGGAGAAAGGCGTCGAGGAGGTTAGAGCACAGCCTTGCTGACACCCTGAAGGTGGACTTCTAGCCTCCAGAACTCAGAGAGTTCATTTCTGTTGTGGGCTTCCCAGGTGGCTCACTAGTAAAGAATCCGCTTGCCAATGCAGGAGAAACAAGATATGCAGGTTCAACCCCTGGATCGGGAAAATCCCTGGAGAAGGAAATGGCAACCCAGTATTCTTGCCTGGAGAATCCCATGGATGGAGGAGCCTGGAGGGCCACAGTCCATGGAGGGTCACAATGAGTTGGACCCGACTTGGCAGCTAATCAGCAGCAGCCAGGAATAGCCACATTTTACTATTTTGTATAGTATTTTTAATTCTCTTTTCACAGATGAGGAAACTGTAGCAGAGATGTTTAAGCAGCTTGCTGCTGTCCTGTAGCAGTAAAGAGTAGAGCCTGGATTTTCAAACGCAGGCAGTCTGGCTCTGTAATCTCTGTTAGTTGCCATTTAGCGGCTGCAGGAATTTCACCTGAGACTCCTACAGGTCTGTGTGAGATTGGAAGGGCCTGCCAGGGCTTCAGAAACCAAGTCCCAGGCCAAGAGATTTAAATTGTGCAACTCAACACCCACATTCTGAAGGGGGGCTCCTGGTCCCAGACCTGGGAGCCTGGGGTCCCTGCTGTCTGTACAGCTTGGAGGGCTGCATGGATTTGTCCTCCTGAAGGAGAGGCAGGAAGGAGACTGCAGTGCCTTGTCCTGAGGACCTCTGCTGTGACATCCTGGCTCTTGGTTTCACTTTCGGTGATGTGATTATATCTGGCCATGCGATCACTTCTGGTGATGGGGGTCAGCCACACTGTTCAGACTCCACTTCAAACCATTCTAAGTGGCATTGCTGATCTGCTTGGCTCTTGTGTAATCCATCTTGGGCCTCTGTTCCTGGGCTTGCTGAGCGGTCACAGAGGGTCACCTCAGACACCTTGGCCCCCAACTCCAGCCCCAGCTTCGGGAACTCACAAGAACACAGAAGCTGCAGCCATGGGGTCACAGACTGGGTTTTTGCTCATTCACCCTAGTTCAGTGTGGCCCAGTAGCCTATGTCCTATGGAAAATGTAGCAGCTAAGCCAGAGACACCCTTCACGGGCCTGTAAGAAATGCATTCTGACTTGACATTTTTGATGGTTTCAGGTGAAATACCTTCCAGGGCTTCAGGTTTGCTGGTGAAGTGTTATGAAATATCAGTGCAGGTTATGTGAGAGTGATAATGTGATCAAGAAGTATTCTGGGACATACGAAGGAAAAATGCACCCTGGCAATGTTGAAATGTTTAATAAGCAAGTACGTCCTGTTCCTGGGTGACTCTAACTAGCTCGACTCAGATTTTATCCAATGGCTAAGTTGTTATCTGCCAAAGAAAACCGCCAGTTGGTTTTCCTTGGCACAAACACAGGTAAGGTGTGGTGCCACCTGTCAGTCCTGCCTGCTTCTCAAAACAAGGGCAGACCAATGAACCCCTGGGACACACAGGTGTTCTTATCTCTGAACAGGGAAGCCCCACCCCTTCCTTGTGACTCTGTATAGAGGGCAATGCTCGGAGGAGACCTCTGGGTGGCTGCTGGTGGCGTGGGGTGACTGAGTCTCACACCTGAGCCTGTCACACCACTGGTACGCTGTGGCCTAGGCTCACCTCATCCAGGTGGCACAGCCTTCTCAGAGGGAACTGGGAGGTTCTCATCACCTGGATGCATTAATTTTCTATTACTACTGTAACAGATCACCACAAGCTTAGTGGACTAAAACAACACAGACTCATTCTCTATAGTTCTGGAGATCAGAAGTCTGAAGTCATTTTCACCAAGCTAATGTCAAGGTCTGGGTCCTCCTGAAGACTCCAGGGGACAATCTGTCTCCTCACATTTTTCAGCTTCTAGTTGCTGTTGTTCAGTCCTGTCTGACTCTTTGCAACCCCATGGACTGCAGCAAGCCAGGCTTCCCTGTCCTTCACCATCTCCCTAAGCTTGCTCAAAGTCATATCCATCGAGTCGGTGATGCCATCCAACCGTCTCGTCCTCTGTCATCTCCTTTTCTTCCTGCCTTCAATCTTTCCCAGCATCAGGGTTTTTTCTAATGAATCAGCTCTTCGAATCAGTCCTGCAGCTTCAGTATCAGTCTTGCCAACGAATATTCAGGATTGATTTTCTTTAGGATTGACTAGTTTGATCTCCTTGCAGTCCAAGGGACTCTCAACAGTCTTTTCCAACACCACAGTTCAAAATGAAAACTGACCTTTTCCAGTCCTGTGGCCACTGCTGAGTTTTCCAAATTGCTGGTATATGGAGTGCAGCATCATCTTTTAGGATTTGAAATGGCTCAACTGGATTTCTATCACCTCCACTAGCTTTGTTCGTAATGTTGCTTCCTAATGCCCTCTTGACTTCGGCTTCTAGGGGCCACAGTATTTCTGGACTTGGGTCCCCTTACTCCGACCTTACTGCCACTGAAGTGTCTTGTCCTCTTGCACAGTCAGATCTCCCTCTGCTTTCCTCTTACAAGGATACTTGTGACCCTACAGGTAGGGTTCACCTCCACTAGCTTTGTTCGTAATGTTGCTTCCTAATGCCCTCTTGACTTCGGCTTCTAGGGGCCACAGTATTTCTGGACTTGGGTCCCCTTACTCCGACCTTACTGCCACTGAAGTGTCTTGTCCTCTTGCACAGTCAGATCTCCCTCTGCTTTCCTCTTACAAGGATACTTGTGACCCTACAGGTAGGGTCCACCCAGATAACCTAGACATCAATTTTGGCATCCAATCTGGAGCTCAGTTAGGGAGAGTCCCAGAGTGGAGGGGTGTCCCCTGACATGATCAGATGCTCTGAGGTTTTTCTCCACACAAGCCTCTTTCGAGAGCATGGAGAGTTGATGAATTCCTTTAGAGGCTAGATTGCCTGAGACCCTTGCCTGGAAAGGCCGAGACCCAGTCCTGCCCTGTCCCCTACCCCAGCAGTTATTCATAGAACTCGAGATGGGAGTAGAGGCAGGAGAGGGACGGCCCTAGCAGCTGTCGAGGCCCTCTTTGCCTTGAGAATGTTTTTCTTTTCATCCTGCCTGAACTTCCCTGGACTTGCTACCCCAAGGAATTATTTTGAGGAGGAGAAAAATAGCATCTGACATCACGACACCTGCGCCAGACTTGGGCTAAGTCCCCTGGCCTGCACTCCAAGCCTGCATCCATCTTTCCCTCTGATGGACTTTTGTTTCTGTCTGGGGAACATTCAGTCCTCATCTTAGGATTTTCTGTTTTGGAAATCCCTTCTGCAAGATGCCACTTGGAATAAAGTTATGGCTAAATGGGGCTTGGAAGTGGCCACTTTGAAGTGTGTGCTGTCTTTTTCTGGGAAAGCCTTCTATCTTCTGGCAAGGGTTCTGGTTTGTTTTCAGTTCGTGCATGAGTGTTTTTTGATCAGATATGGAAAGTGCTCCTTTAATTTCATCTGATAGCCCCTCTTCCCCCACTTCCCACCAAGGAAAAACTAAGGTAGATTGGTCAACCTATAGCTATAAACCTATGACCAAGAAGAAATGATATAATGTTATAATGTTATAATCTTGACTGGCTGACACACATCATTGAAAATGAGGAAGAGTGGTCTTTAAATGGTATTCTCCATCTAGAGCTGTTTTGTCACAGGGATAGAAAGACTGGGAATTCCTTCCACTCCATGTGGGCCAGCCACTCTAGGCTCCCTGAGAACCAACTCTGGGTTTCTTGTCTTTCAAGAACTGAGCCAATCTGTTTGGAAGCCTCTGTCTGGAAGTGGAATTTCTAGACTATCCTCCTCTGATGTTGTGTCGCCATAGCTTATCTGTTGTGTGATATCTGATCCCACCACAAGGCTTTATGGGATCTTAGTTTCCCAACCAGGGATCAAACTCATGCCCCCTGCAGTAGAAGGGCAGGTTCTTCACCACTGGACCACCAGGAAGGTCCCTTGTCATTTGTGGTTTTGTGTATATTGTTTTGGAGTGAGCCATCCTGGCTTGCGCAAAATGGGAAAACTCTATGCACTCATTGTGAGCCACTGTGAGTGTGCTGTCGGGGAGAGAGAGTGAAATCTTTGGGCTACACCCTGTGTGATCTTTGTGATACTATGAATTGCTGTTTGTATGTGTGTGTGTGTATGAGTACTTGCACTGGTCATTGAGACATCTTTGCTGAATAACAGGGATTTGCTTTCTTCTTCCATAGTTTTCTTGGGATACTGGTTTTGATAACAGCTTGTTAAGTTTATTTACCTTTCAAGTGATCTATTCTATATTTGCCTTAGAAATCTTTTATTGTCACTTAGGCTAAGTGAGTAACTATTGTCTCAACCGTGACCTTTGTATGTCCTGATAAAATATTGGTCATAATTCTGGACATTTTAAAATGTTGCATGCCACAGTAATAACCAAGTTTCTTTTGTCAGTTACATTGTGATGGAATGTTAACTGTGACTTTTCAAGTTTTTCCAGGATTTATAGACAGTTACTGTTATACTCTCTGATGCTTTTGCCAAAGTCTTCATTTTCAAGAAGATTTATGCAAAGAATCTTTCAGCAAATACTGGTCTCTGATAACTTTCATATATCAGAGAATTGGATAAGAAATTTTAAAAAATCTTAATAGAACATCTAATGGCTTCGTAAAAAGTTAACAAAAGGATTAGTTACTGAATGAAATGGTAAATAATGTTTATGGCTTTCTAGACATAGGGAAACAATTCTCAAGCCACTTATGACTTAGATCAATTGGGTAAATTACACCTCTGTTCAGTTCAGTTCAGTCGCTCAGTTGTGTCTGACTCTTTGTGACCCCATGAATCACAGCACACCAGGCCTCCCTGTCCACCACCAGCTCCTGGAGTTCACCCAAACTCATTGTGCATCAAGTTGATGATGCCATCCAGCTATCGCATCCTCTGTCGTCCCCTTCTCCTTCTGCCCCAAATCCCTCCCAGCATTAGAGTCTTTTCCAATGAGTCAACTCTTCACATGAGGTGGCCAAAGTATTGGAGTTTCAGCCTCAGTATCAGTCCTTACAGTGAACACCCAGGACTGATCTCCTTTAGAATGGACTGGTTGGATTTCCTTGCAGTCCAAGGGACTCTCAAGAGTCTTCTCCAACACCACAGTTCAAAAGCATCAATTCTTCGGTGCTGAGCTTTCTTCATAGTCCAACTCTCACATCCATACATGACCACTGGAAAAACCATAGCCTTGACTAGATGGACCTTCGTTGGCAAAGTAATGTCTCTGCTTTTGAATATGCTATCTAGGTTGGTCATAACTTTCCTTCCAAGGAGTAAGCGTCTTTTAATTTCATGGCTGCAGTCACCATCTGCAGTGATTTTGGAGCCTAAAAATATAAAGTCTGACACTGTTTCCCCATCTATTTCTCATGAAGTGATGGGACCGGATGCCATGATCTTCGTTTTCTGAATGTTGAGCTTTAAGCCAACTTTTTCACTCTCCTGTTTCACTTTCATCAAGAGGCTTTTTAGTTCCTCTTCACTTTCTGCCATAAGGGTGGTGTCATCTGCATATCTGAGGTTATTGATTTCTCCCAGCAATCTTGATTCCAGCTTGTGTTTCTTCCAGCCCAGCGTTTCTCATGATGTACTCTACATAGAAGTTAAATAAGCAGGGTGACAATATACAGAACTCCTTTTCCTATTTGGAACCAGTCTGTTGTTCCATGTCCAGTTCTAACTGTTGCTTCCTGGCCTGCATATAGCTTTCTCGAGAGGCAGGTCAGGTGGTCTGGTATTCCCATCTCTTTCAGAATTTTCCAAAGTTTATTGTGATCCACACAGTCAAAGGCTTTGGCATAGTCCATAAAGCAGAAATAGATGTTTTTCTGAAACTCTCTTGCTTTGTCCATGATCCAGCAGATGTTGGCAATTTGATCTCTGGTTCCTCTGCCTTTTCTAAAACCAGCTTGAACATCTGGTATTTCACAGTTCACATATTGCTGAAGCCTGGGTTGAAGAGTTTTGAGCATTAAATGTATCACTGTTTGCTTTAGGTCTACTGCTAAAAGCACATGTCCAATGCATGTGTGACAGTTAGATATAAATGATAAAAG
>SJYC01070323.1:0-10178 GCA_006408675.1 Madoqua kirkii
CTTCTGTGCAGCTCGCTCTCTCTCTGTCCTGCCTGCTACAGTCCAGACGCTGCATCTCCTCTGAGCCACTGAAGCTCTCTTTCTGTCCCAGCTGATCTCACTGCTGATGAAGCCCCCTACCCCCAGGGTAAGGGAACCTTTCCTCTTTCACAGCTCTTTCCCAGGGATGCAGATTCCATCCTAACAACAAAGTGTAATTGTAGATTTTGGAAAAGGTGAAGGTGATTAAAAATACGTTTTTCTCTCACCCTACCTGGTTACATGGTGATCTTTCTTGCATTTTTGGTCAGATGAGATCTTCTGCCAGCATTCTGCATGTATTCTATGAGAATTGTTGCTAAGTCACTTCAGTTGTGTCCGACTCTGTGAGACCCCATAGGCAAAAGCCCACTATAGGCTCCCCCGTTCCTGGGATTCTCCAGGCAAGAACACTGGAGTGGGTTGCCATTTCCTTCTCCAATGCAGGAAGGTGAAACCTGAAAGGGAAGTCGTTCAGTCGTGTCCAACTCTAGGCTACCCCATGGACCACAGCCCACTAGGCTCCTCCGTCCATGGGATTTTCCAGGCAAGAGTACTGGAGTAGGGAGCCATTGCCTTCTCCTGAGAATTGTTACACATGTACATGTATTTTTGATGTATTTGTGGAAGGAAGGAAGCTTCATGTGCTTCCATTCCACCATCTTGATCCAGCTCTTACCCATTTTATATACAGGAGAACCGAGGCTTTACCTGGCTCTATAAACTAAGATCACAGCTGGGTATCCATTCTGTAAGATCCAGTCTTAGTCCAGCAGAGTATTGCCACTAAAGTTTGGATTCTAAGGACAAGAATTTGACTAATGAAGCCAACAAAATAAGAGAAAGGAACTTTAAATCCCTGAGCTCTAAAGTTGTTGAAAGTTACTGTGTGCATACCTGCATGCTAAGTCATTTCAGTCATGTCCACCTCTTTGAGACTCTATGGTCCATAGCCTGCTACAATCCTCTGTCCATGGGATTCTCCAGGCAAGAACACTGGAGTGAGTTGCCATGCTCTTCTCCAAGGAATCTTCCTGACCAGGGATCAAACCCACGTCTCCTGCATTACAGACGGATTCTTTACCCACTGAGCCACCTGGGAAGCCTGTGAAAATTATTACTTGATGATAAAGGACATAGAATAGTATCTAGGAAGGTCACTGAATTTATTATTTGGAGGTCAAGATGCATCTGCTTCCTTAGAGAAACTGAATGCAACTGGTAGTGAAAGAAATTTTTTCTAGAAATATGGTATTTGTTGGAGTATTTAGTTCAAAGCAAATATGAAGAATTAGAGAAGATCTATAAGCATAAAAGCCTGGCATGCAAGCCCAGGGCTACATTCTGCTCAAGCTTATGGACAGGAATATGTGACTGATCACACACCCAGTTGGAAGCAAATACCTAAGGGAACTCTGGATGCAACCTCTCATTTACAGACACACCTGAAGGCCCCAGACTATGCAGGTATATGTGCGAATTACAGCAGTGACAAATCCCTCATGATATAAACTGCATGATAACTGGGATGTCCGCTGGGCAGCACATCTTTTAATTCTAATTGCTAAAATGAGAGCCATGCCTATTCTTCCTTTTCATATATTTGAGGAAAATTAATCTGCCTCGAAGTTTTAGTTAGGTAAGCATGATATTCTTGGGGGAGGAGGGACAGAGAACAATTCTTTATGGTTCATTATCAGATCTCCCAGTGGCTCTAATTAAGTGCAATTTTGTTACAGATGTAAGCAGCAAAAGCAAGACAATTTACTGGTGAGAAAGATATATTTGAACTGGGGAAGGTGGATGCTTGCCAGTATCGATCCTAACTGGAGAATCAACTAAGAACATTAACCCTCTTAGGAAAAGTCAGGGTAACAAAGAAATTGCAAGACATACAGTGAAGTGTTTTACAATCAGATTGCCTTAGAGGATAAAAAGGAGGGCTGACCATCCATCACAGATGAAACATATTTAAGCTAATGTAACACCCATGTGTTTAGCATGGTGTATGAATTATTCTTCTACACACATAATTTGCTTTACTTTAAAAAAAAACTCACTATATATTATGAGATAGAGACATGAATGCTTTTTACTTTAGACTTCTGGGACAAAATAAAATAATTGTGTATAACTGGTAAGATGAATAATATGGTGATTAATGTTTAGTTGCACATATTTGCACGAGGAAAGTGACACCAAGCTGGATGTTCTGATATGCACTCATGTGAAGGTTAAGTTTTGATATTTAAGCTAGGATGTCTAAGGTAAGGTTGTATGGAATGGGTGGATTAGGCTCTATACAACTCTATAAATGTGTGATGGCTTAGAGGAAAGGTCAGAAAGGTCTTAGAGAATACAAAATGTTCTAATACTAATAGTAATGAAATCACAGGCACAACACTGTGGTTCCAGGGTGAATAAACTGTGAATGAATGAATGAAGTATTCAGTCAATGACTTAGCTAAAAGCCTACAAACAAAATTGAGAAATGCTTAAAGTGTATGAACACAAGATCATCGGATGAATATTTATATAAGCATGGGAAAAACAGAGCAATAACCCCCACAGAATATATTTGGACATGTCAGCAAAAGTCTCTCAATAGCCGTAACACTGCAGAAAATGCCCTGCAGCATTTGGCCCTAACTTACCAGCTTGGAAAATCCATCTGGGCAAATCATTGTCACCATTTTTTTGTGTAAAGTAAAATAATCCTCTTCTCTACTGGAGACTAGAGGCCTGGTCATAATCACAGTCACCTCATTTGAAAGATTCAACCAAGGGAATGTGTGTGTAAAAGTACAAACAGCCACTATAACAAATGTCATTTTACCCTACCACATGTTCAAATAAATCATCTAATTTCTAAACCCCATTATCTATATTGAATACCATATTAGGCAACAGAAAGGAATGTATAGTGTGTTTATGTAAGTTTTCAAATAATACTAAGACAGGTGGGCTAATGACAGACAAAAACAAGGTAAGAGCTAGTAACCAGAAAAGACTGGTTAAGAACTAATGAACAAAATGCAGGCCATTTTCTGCAGTGTTAGACTTTCAAGAGACTTTGGCCAACATCTCCAGATGAGAGGAAAAAAAATCTAGAGTCATAAAGGACAATAGATTAAACCTGTTGTCTCAGTCTTTAGCCTTACACTGTCATATGATGCTTACAGATATAGGATAAATAGGAAGATGGGAGCTAGAAAGTATTTTTTCTGTCAAAAATAATATGTAAATCTTAATTAGGAGCTTTGTATTTGGAGACCATATATTGCCCCTAAAAGTGGGAAAGAGAAGAGAGTCTTGGAAGAATATTAGGAATAATAAATAATTTAAAATATGGAAAACTCAGCAGTGGCCACAGGACCAGAAAAGGTCAGTTTTCATTCCAATCCCAAAGAAAGGTGTAAGATCGGACCCCGGGGGCCATGATGGGCCGCCCTTCCTCTTTCTCCAGCGGGCGAGAAGGTCCCCAGTGACAGCACCTTCTCCAGTAGCCATGACAAGCCGCCCCTCCTCTCTCCCACCAGCCAGGGGAGTCCCTAATGAAGGGAGTGTCCTGGATCCCAGGGACCAAGGACAGCACACTTCGCCGCCAAAGCTGCCCTGTCCCGGCCACATAGAAAGACCTATCAGCCCGCGCTGCTGTGAACCGGCAACCTATCCAAACCCCTTCCACTAACCTGCCCTCAGTGTGCATATATAAACAAACTTCTAGCGCAGTCCCTGGCGCGGACTTCCTGGACCTGCCTCCTTTGGGTCTGGGAGCCCCGCCGGGAGCATTTCCCAGTAAAGCCTGTTAAAAACTCTTTTGGGGTCCTGGTCATCTTTACCTAACAAAAGGCAATGCCAAAGAATGCTCAAACTACCGCACAATTGCACTCATCTCACATGCTAGTAAAGTAATGCTCAAAATTCTCCAAGCCGGGATTCAGCAATAGGTGAAACGTGAACTCCCTGATGTACAAGCTGGTTTTAGAAAAGGCAGAGGAACCAGAGATCAAATTGCCAGCATCCAATGGATCATGGAAAAAGCAGGAGAGTTCCAGAAAAACATCTACTTCTGCTTTATTGACTATGCCAAAGCCTTTGACTCTGTGGATCACAAGAAACTGTGGAAAATTCTGAGAGAGATGGGAATACCGGACCACCTGACCTGCCTCTTGAGACATCTGTATGCAGGTCAGGAAGCAACAGTTAGAACTGGACATGGAACAATACTGGTTCCAAATAGGAAAAGGAGTATGTCAAGGCTGTATATTGTCACTGCTTATTTAACTTCTGTGCAGAGTACATCATGAGAAACTCTGCGCTGGAAGAAGCACAAGCTGGAATCAAGATTGCTGGGAGAAATATCAATAACCTCAGATCTGCAGATAACACCACCCTTATGGCAGAAACTGAAGAGGAACTAAAAAACCTCTTGATGAAAATGAAAGAGGAGAGTAAAAAAGTTGGCTTAAAGCTCAACATTCAGAAAACAAAGATCATGGCATCTGGTCCCATCACTTCATGGCAAATAGATGGGGAAACAGTGGAAACAGTGTCAGACTTTATTGTTTTGGGCTCCAAAATCACTGCAGATGGTGACTGCAGCCATAAAATTAAAAGACGCTTACTCCTTGGAAGGAAAGTTATCACCAACCTAGATAGCATATTCAAAAGCAGAGACATTACTTTGCCAACAAAGGTCCATCTAGTCAAGGCTATGGTTTTTCCTGTGGTCATGTATGGATGTGAGAGTTGGACTGTGAAAAAGGCTGAGCGCCGAAGAATTGATGCTTTTGAACTGTGGTGTTGGAGAAGACTCTTGAGAGTCCCATGGACTGCAAGGAGATCCAACCAATCCATCCTAAAGGAGATCAGTCCTGAGTGTTCTTTGGAAAGAATGATGCTAAAGCTGAAACTCCAATACTTTGGCCACCTGATGCTAAGAACCAACTCATTGGAAAAGACTCTGATGCTGGGAGGGATTGGGGGCAGGAGGAGAAGGGGACGACAGAGGATGAGATGGCTGGATGGCATCATGGACTCGATGGATGTGAGTCTGAGTGAACTCCGGAAGATGGTGATGGACAGGGAGGCCTGGAGTGCTGCAATCATGGGGTCGCAAAGAGTCAGACACGACTGAGCGACTGAACTGAACTGAAGTCCTATGAAACATTAAAGATGTTTAGATAAGAAAAAGAATATCTGTCTTCTGAGAGTCTTACATTTATTTCAGAGTAGTATAAAACAAAATATTTTTATACTGATTTTAGATAGAATGGAACTCTTTATAGCCCTTTTACAGAAGGATGATATCAAACCCTTATAACTACAATGAACTACTGGTTCATACCCACTAAGAAGGTTGTAATAAGAAAAAGATAGACAATAACAAATATTAATGAGGGTTTATAAAACAAAATATTTTTATACTGATTTTAGATAGAATGGAACTCTTTATAGCCCTTTTACAGAAGGATGATATCAAACCCTTATAACTACAATGAACTACTGGTTCATACCCACTAAGAAGGTTGTAATAAGAAAAAGATAGACAATAACAAATATTAATGAGGGTGTAGGGGAATTGGAACCCTCATATGTAGATCCCACTCCAGTGTTCTTGCCAGGGACGGTGGAGCCTGGTGGGCTGCTGTCTATGGGGTTACACAGAGTCGGACACGACTGAAGTGACTTAGCAGCAGCAGCAGCAGCATATATAGATCATGGGAATGTAAATTGTATAGTCACTCTGGAAAACAATTTGTCAGTTCCTTAAAAAGTTAAATGGGGAGTTCCCTGCTGGTCCAATGGCTAGGACTCTGCTTTCCGAGTGCAGGGGGTCTGGGTTCGTCCTTGGTCAGGGAACTAGACCCCACATGCTGCAACTAAGAGTTTATATGACACAACTAAGACCTGTTGCAGATAAATAAATATTTTTTTAAGTTAAACAGAGTTATTAGGTGTGTGTGTGTTCAGTCGCTCATTCCTTGCAACCCCATGGACTGTAGCCTGTCAGGCTTCTTTGACTATGGAATTTCCCAGGCAAGAATACTGAAATGGGTTGCCATTTCATTCTCCAGGGGATCTTCCCAACCCAAGGACTGAACCCACGTCTCCAACACCTTGTGCATTGGGAGGCAGATTCTCTACGTCTCAGCCACCTGGGAAGCCTAGAGTTATCATGTGACTCAACAGTTCCATTCCTTATAGATACCTAAGAGAATTGAAAACATATGTCCGTAGAGAAACTTGTATATTGATATTCACAGAAGCATTATTCACAATAGTCAAAAGCAGAAAAATTGAAGTGTCAGTTGATTAAAGAACGGGTTAACAAAATATGGTGTATCCAAACAGTGGAATGTTATTCACTCAAGGGAAGGGTGCATGCTATGACCTGCATGAACCTTGAAAACATGCTAAATTAAAGAAGCCAGACATAAAAGACCACACATTGTATAACTCTACTTATATTAAGTGGTCAAAACAGACAAATGTATGGAGGTAGAAAATAGATTAGTTGATCTAGAGAGGGGATGGAGTTCGGGAGTGACAGGGAATAGGGTCAGAGTTTCTTCTGGGCATAACGAAAATGTTCCAGGATTAGAAATATTTTGGAATCATACAGTGGTGATGGCTGTACAACTTGGTGAATATAGTAAAAGCCGCTGAATCATATACTTTAAAAGGGTGAGTTTTATGATAGGTGAATTATATTTCAATTTAAAGAACCATATAAGTGAGAAAATAATATTAAGAAAATAGCTATATTTTAGAAAAAAAAATTTTTCTAAATTAAACCAAACAATATCTCTGCTTCCAGTGCAGGGGGTTCATGTTCGATCCCTAGTCAGGGAGCTGAGATCCCAGAGCCTCTTGGCCAAAAAACCAAAACATACAACAGAAACAATATTGTAACACATTTAATAAAGACATTAGAAAAGAGGATAATGTGTGTCAGCTGTTCCCTCTTCTTTAGAAAAGATGAAATAAAAATACTGGACTGAAATGAAAAGGTTAATTCTACAAGGTCTCTGCCCACATAGACTTCCCTGTACAGTGGAACAGACAAACATACAAACAAATAATTACACTGCATGAAATACATGGGAGGAAAAACGAGGGATCTATACAAGGTAATATAACATGGAAGAGAGAAGGTCTATCCCTGGGTGGCATCAGCGCTTAAGGAGCTTTAAAATGAGAATAAATTGATCTGAGTCTTGAGGTAAGAATGCATCTTCCCCAGACACACAGGGTGTGGAAACACATGCAGATACAAACTTCATGAGTCTGCAAGTCATTCTGTTGGACTAGAACTTACAGAGATTTTGCAGAAGAGCTGATGAGGCTCAAAACATTTTGTTTTTTTTTTATGAAGAATAAAGCTATGAGATCTATTCCATAGGACATGGAGAGCCATGAAAGATGATACTCAAGGAAGTGGATTATTCGTATTTCATTTTAAGCAGATCATGCTGGCAGCAATGAGAAGACTGAAGGCTACGTGGTTAGAGCCTGAGAGATTCTTAGAGAGTAAATGATTAAGGCAAGTAAAAGATGAAGCACTATTAGTAGGAACAGGGATAAAGTGACCAGGTACGGAGAGACTTAGAAGGTCACTGTGAGCTGAGAGAAGAGGATAGAGGAAGAATGACTCATCTTTGACTCAGGCAGAAAGACATTTCCTTGTGTTGTTTACATTTAAATTGTAATGTTTAATTTGAAGTGTTTGTTCCAGGATTAGAAATCTAGTTAGCAGAATTTTGAGTTTTCATAGAGGAGGAGAATGTATGGGCTAGAGATATTTGAGTAGTCATTAGAACTTTTCTGAACTAATGGGAATGGATAAGATTGAGCCAAAAGAACTAATTTAAAAAGAAAAGAGGGCAAGGCCAGAAGCCATCTGAAGCCTAGATTATGGATAAGACAGCACAGAGCCTGGCACGTACTGCTTAATAAGTCTTTGTCAAACGATTGGACAGTTGAACATCATATTTGCTCCCAAGGATAGCAGGTAGAATGAGGGGTTGAATATGGACTCAAGAAAGGATGCCACAGAATCTTCTTTTCTGTTAATAAATCACAATGAGAAATATTGGAAATTTCAAATGTAGAGATGAGGGTGCTGACGGAATGAGTATGAATAGAAAAGTGGGTTGAAGACAGTCCTAATCTGGCAAAGAAGGCAGATCCAGCAACTAAGACAGACAGGCAGCCAGAGAGATGGAGGTAAAGGGAGATGGGAGTGGTTGCTTGGAAACAAAGTGAAGAAAATGGAGAAGGGGTAGTCACTGCTCCAGATGCTGCTGAAAAGTTAGATGAGGACTGAGGTTTTTTTATGGGATATGGCAAGGTGGCTCAAATGGTAAAGAATCTGCTCACCCTGTGGGAGACCAAGATTCAATCCCTGGGTCAGGAAGCTCCCCTGGAGAAGGGAGTGCAACCCATTCTAGTGTTCTTGCCTGGAGAATCCCATGGACAGAGGAGCCTGGCGGACTACAGTCCATGTGGCTGCAAAAAGCTAGACGCGACTGACACTTTCAATTTTCATGGCAAGGTAGAGGTCACTAGTGACCTTAACAAATGATCTTACATGAAGCTGAAACAGGAAAAAATCTGACCGTAATGGGTTCAGGAGTGCTGCAGAAGAGTCAAACGTGCGGGTTCAAATAAAAGATTCAGGCAGAGAATAGGAAGTGAAGAAAATAGAAACAGGTTTGGAGTTCTAGCAAAAAACAGAGTAGAGAAATGGGCAGAGCTAGCAGGGGAGGAGGAGTGAAGAGTTTGAGTTCAGTCACTCAATCGTGTCTGACTCTTTGCGACCCCATGAATCGCAGCACTCCAGGCCTCTGGGTTCATCACCATCTCTTGAAGTTCACTCAGACTCACGTCCATCGAGTCCGTGATGCCATCCAGCCATCTCATCCTGATCTTCCCCTTCTCCTCTGCCTCTAATCCCTCTCAGCATCAGAGTCTTCTCCAATGAGTCAACTCTTCCCATGAGGTGGCCAAAGTACTGGCATTTCAGCTTTAGCATCATTCCTTCCAAAGAAATCCCAGGGTTGATCTCCTTCAGAATGGACTGGTTGGATCTCCTTGCAGTCCAAGGGACTCTCAAGAGTCTTCTCCAATACCACAGTTCAAAAGCATCAAATCTTCAGTGCTCTGTCTTCTTCACAGTCCAACTGTCACATCCATACATGACCACAGGAAAAACCATAGCCTTGAGTAGAGGGACGTTAGTCAGCAAAGTAATGTCTCTGCTTTTGAATACGCTATCTAGGTTGGTGATAACTTTCCTTCCAAGGAGTAAGTGTCTTTTAATTTTATGGCTGCAGTCACCATCTGCAGTGATTTTGGAGCCCAAAACAATAAAGTCTGACACTGTTTCCACTGTTTCCCCATCTATTTGCCATGAAGTGATGGGACCAGATGCCATGATCTTCGTTTTCTGAATGTTGAGCTTTAAGCCAACTTTTTCACTCTCCTTTTTCACCTTCATCAAGAGGCACTTTAGCCCCTCTTCACTTTCTGCCATAAGAGTGGTATCATCTGCATATCTGAGGTTATTGATATTTCTCCCAGCAATCTTGATTCCAGCTTGTGTTTCTTCCAGCCCAGCGTTTCTCATGATGTATTCTGCATAGAAGTTAAATAAGTAGGGTGATGATATACAGCCTTGACGTACTCCTTTTCCTATTTGGAACCAGTCTGTTGTTCCATGTCCAGTTCCAACTGTTGCTTCCTGACCTGCATACAGATGTCTCAAGAGGCAGGTTAGGTGGTCTGGTATTCCCATCTCTCTCAGAATTTTCCACAGTTTCTTGTGATCCACAAAGTCAAAGGCTTTGGCATAGTCAATAAAGCAGAAATAGATGTTTTTCTGGAACTCTTGCTTTTTCCGTAATCCAGCAGATGCTGGCAATTTGATCTCTGGTTCCTCTGCCTTTTCTAAAACCAGCTTGAACATCAGGAAGTTCACGGTTCACGTATTGCTGAATCCCGGCTTGGAGAATTTTGAGCATTACTTTACTAGCATGTGAGATGAGTACAATTGTGTGGTAGTTTGAGCATTCTTTGGCATTGCCTTTCTTTGGAATTGGAATGAACACAGACCTTTTCCAGTCCTGTGGCCACTGCTGAGTTTTCCAAATGTG
>SJYC01070324.1:0-34534 GCA_006408675.1 Madoqua kirkii
TTGCTCAAGCCTGGCTTGGAGAATTTTGAGCATTACTTTACTAGCATGTGCGATGAGTGCAGTTGTGTGGTAGTTTGAGCATTCTTTGGCATTGCTTTCCTTTGGGATTGGAATGAAAACTGACCTTTTCCAGTCCTGTGGCCACTGCTGAGTTTTCCAAATGTGCTGGCATATTGAGTGTAGCACTTTCACAGCATCATCTTTCAGGATTTGAAACAGCTCCACTGGAATTCCATCACCTCCACTAGCTTTGTTTGTAGTGATGCTTTCTAAGGCCCACTTGACTTCACATTCCAAGATGTCTGGCTCTAGATGAGTGATCACATCATCATGATTATCTTGGTCTTGAAGATCTTTTTTGTACAGTTCTTCGGTGTATTCTTGCCATCTCTTCTTAATATTTTCTGCTTCTGTTAGGTCCAGGGGACGCCTTTTAAACCAAATCGTCTGTGTGCGTGTTTCCCTTTTACCAGAGCCCGGCTCTGGTGGGGTTGAAGGAGGGCATTGTATGCACCGCTGCTGATCCTTCCACGCTCTCCCCTCTCTCCACACAGCCCTCTGACACACCTGGGTGTGTGTGGCATCAAGATTCAGGAGGCGATTCCAAGGATAAGTCAATTTTCAAAGATAAGGGTTGACGCTTGGAATAAAACATAAAAGAGAGAGAGATCATTAAAAAAGACAATCAAGCTTCCCCTTCCAAAGATAGCCATGCGTGAGCCAGGCTTCTAGAGAGGCAGGTCCCAGCAGTGAATGAGGCAGAAGCCCAGACAGGTAGAAAGACAGCCAGCCTAAGGGGGCTGGAGGCAGTTGCGGGTGAATAGAGGACGGTACCCAGAGGCCTGGCATCCAAGCTGCCCAGGCACCGAGCGCCCAGTCCCTGGAGAGCTGTGGCAAGCAGGACAGGCACCCAGGAGCAAGGAGGGGAGAATCAAGGGACGGGACAGAGCCAGGTACTCCAACTCCAGTGCCAGGAGCAGACGGGACCCCGGGTCTTTCCCCTGGAGTGTGAGGCGGAGAGTGATCAGGCCCCGTGGCAAGGCTGGCTGGGCGCGGCCGCCACTGCTCACAGCCAGGGCTCAGTTCTGTTCTAGACTTGTGCTGGCCAACACGGTAGCTGCTAGCCTCAGGTGGCTATTTAAATTTAGTTTTTAATTAACTGTGCTTAAACTGTGCATACACTTTGATCCAGTGATTCTGCTTCTGGAAATTTATCTGAAGTATATACTCATAAATATTAAAAAGGAGACATGTAGAAGGGACTTACTGCATGACACTATTACTTTTGGGGGAGGGGGATCATATTTATTGGGGGTCTCATTTATTTATTGGGGGATTCCCTGGTGGCTAAGATGGTAAAGCATCTGACCACAATACAGGAGACCTGGGTTTAATCCCTGGGTTGGGAAGATCCCCTGGAGAAGGAAATGGCAACCCATTCCAGTACTCTTGCCTAGAAGGTTCCATGGATGGAGGATCCTGGTGGGCTACAGTCCATGGAGTCTCAAAGAGTCAGACACGACTGAGTGACTTCACTGTCCATTATTTACATATCATAAAATTTACTCTTACTAGGTGTACAGCTGGATGAACTATGTCAATGTATATAGTTGTATAAACACTACTGCTACTGCTAAGTCGCTTCAGTTGTGTCCAACTCTGTGCAACCCCATAGATGGCAGCCCACCAGGTTCCCCCGTCCCTGGGATTCTCCAGGCAGGAACACTGGAGTGGGTTGCCATTGCCTTCTCCAATGCATGAAAGTGAAAAGTGAAAGTGAAGTCGCTCAGTCATGTCCAACTCATAGCGACCTCATGGACTGCAGCCCACCAGGCTCCTCCATCCATGGGATTTTCCAGGCCAGAGTACTGGAGTGGGGTACCATTGCCTTCTCCTAGCGCTATCAAATACTTTTCCATCTTTCCAGGAAGTTCACTTGGGCTGCCTTTTGTCAGGTCCCTACTGCAAGCCCCAGTCCCTGGCAACCACTGATGGGCTTTTCATCCTATAGTTTTATCTTTCCATCAAGGTTGACTACATGGAATCCCACACGTGTGGAGCCTTTTCTGTCTGGCTACTTCCACTTAGCAGAGTGTTTCTGATGTGTATCCACAATTTTGTGTCCATCAGTGGTTTGTCCCTTTGTGTTGCTGAGTCGCGTCCCACCGTATGGATGTACCAGAGTCTGTTGTGCTTTTAGGTTTTTCTTAATGTTTGGCAGACACTAGGAATAGAGCTGCTGCAAGCACTCACGTAAAGTCTTTGCATGGACAGCTGAGCATTATTCATGCAGCAAGCTTTCAGAAATAACCTGTGTCTAACATCTAACACCTAATATTCCTTAGAGTGAAGAGAGAAAGCGCAGCCACCGAAACCATGTTTTCAAAGGATAGTTTATGGTATGGAAATACTTCACTTGTTTAGTATAAAAATAACAGAACACGAAATCTGTTTTCAGGATGATTATCTCTGGCTCACGGAGGATTTTTTGTTTTGTTCTTTGTTTTACATTTCTCTGTTGGACTCTCTGAGATTTTAAGAATGGGAAAAATGAGATTTACTGTAAGGAACTGTGGGGCAACAAGGAAGACAGGAATCCAGTCTGCACGGGAGACTGGGATGGGGGCCCCATGGGGAAGATGGAGGCATCACCCACCCAGAGCTCTGTAGAGGTGCCAGCTTGTGTCCCTTCCTTCAAGAAGCTAGGCCTTAGTATCTTTCTGCCTCCTCCTACCACCAGCTAAACTCTGTTTCCCTTTGTTCTCCTCTGTGCCTCTTGTTTGTGCATGAGTCCTGCTTCTTCCACCCTTTGTTTCCTTCCTTCTCTCTGCATGTCCTTAGACTAACGCTCCTCCTCCTACCCACTTACCACTCCTCTATGCCTCACATTTACTCCCCAAGGGAGCACTTGATGGGCTCAGTGAGTCACAGTGAAACTAGGGTAAGATTTTTGGAGGAGTCCACCCCATAGACCCTGGCAAGCCCAGGGTTTGGCTGCCCTTGAGTCAGGTATTTACCCTGGTCCAGCCAGCTATGGCTGGTCTTGGGGGTCAGGGGTCAGAGCCACAGGGCACACGGCATGGCCAGCCATGGGTAAAGAACTCCTAGGAATGGCTGTGAATGTGGCAGGCCCCCAAATACAACACAGTGTTGCCAAATATAATCTGTACATTATATATTTGTTAAAATAGGTACCTGTTACTTTTTAAACTGAAAGGGAGGGAGAGTCAAAAATAATTTCATATAGAAAGAAAAATATTTTCTAAGAAGGATAAGGTTCTGGTGTATCCCAGCTGATTATATGTGAACAGAGGTTAAGTCATCCACACTGGCTGCCAGTCAAGGAGCAGAGGGCAAGACACAAGTGAATGGACTTAATGAACTTGGTCTTTGGAAAGAGATAGAGAGAGACAGAGATATAGAGACAGAGATAGAAAGAGAGGAGGCCTAGGTAGGGTGAAAGGAGGGCTGGAGCATCAATTTACTTCTGTGTTCCTCTTTTGCCTGAGGCAGCCCTGAAGGCTTGAATCCTGGGGAAAATGTGGTTTCACTGTCCCTAACAGAGGCCATATCAACTCGATTTGCTATTAAAAACAAAATAATAGAAAAGCTTTCTATGAAGACTTACCCCTCATATCTCCGCTGACCACAAAGGATCCTTTTGCTTGAAAGGATCAACCTCTGTTATTTTTCATTCTTATCACTGTCTAAACATGACTTTCCATGGCAGCAATCAATGAATGTGTGTGTCTTTGTTCTTTTTATTCCTACACATTTTCCCTGTGTTGACACTATTGTATATTTATTGTTTTAATGGCTCTATATTCTTTCAGACGAATGTATGACAGTACCCCAAAGGTTGGGCAGTTGGATTGTTTACAGTTTTTTTTTTTTGCTATTATGAAAAATATACCTTGAAATAATTATAAATTTGACTTTTTTTTTTGCCAGTAATAACAACTATCTTTATTCTTTTCAAGACCAATTTTATGTTTTTTTTTTTTTCCTATTTACAAAACATGTTCATTGCAGATGTGTTAGTAAAAAATAAGCTATTTGGGGTGTTTATGACCTACAAGGGATGTAATCTCAGACTCCCCTTTTATTTTTCTAGTTAAAGGAGGCCTTGCTGACAGTGGTTGGTCCTCCCTGCCCCCCAGTTGCCTAGTAATCCTAGGGGTCCAGAAGACTCAGTTTATATTCCACATGCAAGCTGGAAAAGATGCTGGAGCCTCTAGACAGCCTTCAGATCCTGGGTGACCTGCTGGCCTTGTTCTCTTACCAGCCACAGACCCTTCTGGAAGACTGGTGGCCTCTTGGGCACTAGATTGCCACATAGGCAACAGTGATGATTACAACTGGATTTCTAAGACTAATATAGTTTTATTTTTTCTTAAGCTTATGCTCATACACTTAACCATTGCTTCCAAAAGAGGGTGCTAAGTCTGGAAGAGACCCCCACCCCAGCCACAACCTCAAAACAAACAACAAATCTCTAGTGGTTTACCTTCTGGGCTGAACCCCATCACTAGTGGGGAAAGACGTGGATGGGAGCACTCCACTTGGAAAGTGTCCACAGGGACAAGAAGAATTTCTCCAAATCCCATAATGATACCAGGTAATCAGGGTGATCAGACGCCTTCAGCGTCTCAGGCCTGGGAGGGTGGGTCTGGCTCCATCCTGTCCTGAGGCAGCAAAGGAGAAGGTGCCCTTGACAAGGTGTACCCGGGGTGGCTTCTCCACTTTGGACTCTGGAATGGGGCCCTCACGCCAGCGCCCGAAGGGAAGGCTGATTCTCAGCTGAGGCGTGACCAGCTGTGAGACCCTCATGACCTGGAGGCTAAGTTTCTTTGCACTAGAAATTCACCTCCTGCACTTCGCATGTACCTAGCTATTTCTGCCAGGATCAAGCCAGTGCCGGGACTTAGTTTGGCACTTTCTTCTCAGTGACCTGGAAGGACTTTCCCCTGCCCCCAGACCTGCCCTGTCCCTGGGGCATGACTGCTCCTTGCCTGCAGGATAAGCTTGGCCCCTCTTCCTCTAGACTGTGGTTCTAAGAGGAGCCTACTCATTATTTTTTAACTTCTGTTTATTATTTATTTAGTTATTTTGCGGCTCCAGGTCTTAGTGGTGGCATCCGGATGTGGCGTGTGGAATCTACTTCCCTGAACAGGGATCAAACCTGGGCACCTGCAGTGAGAGGAGGGCTGAGTCTTTAGCCACTGTGCCACCAGGGAAGTCCCAAGCCTACACATTCTGCTAAGTGAAACCAACAGAGAAAGACAGAGAAAGACAGCTACTGTATACTTAACACAACATTATAAATCAACTATATTTCAATTAAACAAAACAAAGCTTTGGGCCTGAACAGGGCTGTTCCCAGCTGTGAGCTCGTAGTGCCTGTGATTGACTCATGTTTGTGGTCCTGTGGGGCTTCGTTTCAGAAAGAGAAAAACAAATACCATATATATTAAGGCATATATGTGGAATCTAGAAAAGTGCTACAGACAAATCTATTAGCAGGGCAGGAATAGAGATGCAGAGGCAGAGAAGGGACACGGGGACGCAGTGGGTTAAGCAGTTGATTTATAATGCTGTGTTAATTTCTGCCGTACAGCTGCATGACTCAATTACACACATATATACATTCTTTTTTATATTTTTTCCATAATGGTTTACCCCAGGAGGTTGGATACAGTTCCCTGTGCTATCCAGTAGGACTTTGTTGTTCATCCATTCTAAATGTAATAGCTTTCATTTACCAGCCCTTCACCCCTAGCCCATCCCTCACCTTCTCCTCCCCACTTGGCAACCACAAGTCTGCTCTCTGTGTCTATGAGCCTGTTTCTGTTTTGTAGATAGGTTCATGGAGAAGGCAATGGCACCCCACTCTAGTACTCTTGCCTGGAAAATTCCATGGATGGAGGAGCATGGTGGGCTGCAATCCATGGGGTCGCTAAGAGTCAGACATGACTTCACTTTCACTTTTTACTTTCATGCATTGGAGAAGGAAATGGCAACCCACTCCAGTGTTCTTGCTTGGAGAATCCCAGGGATGGGGGAGCGTTGTGGGCTGCCATCTATGGGGTTGCACAGAGTTGGACACGACTTAGCAGCAGCAGCAGCAGATAGGTTCATTCATGCCATATTTTAGTTTCCACATATAAGTGGTATTATGTGGGTTTTGCCTCTCTCTTTCTGACTTACTTCACTGAGTATGATAGTCTCCAGTTGCATCCATGTGGCTGCAAATGGCATCATTCTTCTTTATGGCTGAGGAGTAATCCATTGCATATATGTACCACACCTCCTTTATCCATCCACCTGTCGATGGACATTTAGGCCATTTCCATGTCTCGAGTGTCATGAATTGTACTGCTGTGAACTTAGAGGTGCATGTGTTTTTTGAATTACAGTTGTGTTCGGATATATGCCCAGGAATGGGATTGCTGGATCAGATGGTAATTTTATTTTTAGCTCTCTGAGGAATCGCCATACTGTTTTTCCATAGTGGCTACACAGGGGCGAAAGTTTTGAAGGCAAGTGCTATGCCTCACTCTCTGCCTGTTCCCACAGGTCCCACTTCCCCAGGCAAGGGCCCCACTGCTCTGTTTATCGTACTATCCTAGGAATGCTGAGAAAGGACAGCTGAGCGAAAAAGAGGGAGAACTAGGAGCTTATTCCTCTTGATCCTCCCTCTGGGTCCTGCATGCCCTGACCTGGGAGCTTCCTGCTGTCTGAGATTCTCTGAGTTTTAGATATCCTTTGGTAGGTACATTGATTCCTCAGAGCTACTGGGAAATACTTTGTTTCTTTATAATGTCCGTTCATCTGCCTCTCCCCTCCTCCTTCACAATCTGTGTTTTAGGAAATATAGGCTTATTTGTGTTCAGTTGCTCAGTCCTGTCAGACTCTTTGCCACCCCATGACTGCAGCATACCAGGCTTTCCTGTCCTTCACTACCTCCCTGAGTTTGCTCAAACTCATGTCCATTGAGTCGATGATGCCATTCAACTATCTCATCCTCTGTCATCCCCTTTTCCTCCTGCACTCAATTTTTCCCAGCATCAGGATCTTTTCTTACTACTGATGTTTTTAGAGAACTGAGTATCATTTTAAAAGCACCCAACTATGTTCCATGTTTTGTGGAGAAATGAAAGTTTAAAATAAAACAAAGATTCTCTTTTATACAACACTATGTATAAGGCAAGAAGAATACTTCATTTGGGAATTTGAGCTTTAAGCCACAGAAAGTGACTGGTTTATTTTTAGCAGTAAGGGACTTTCTGGAAAGGAGTATTTGGTGGTTGATAGAATTAGCAGGCGGGCTGGAGAGTTAGGCTTGGAGACGGAACAGCCAGGGGCACCTGCTGAAATGGCACCTGGAGCCTGTGATGGCCACCGGGAGGAAGGCTGCTGGCGGGTGCATCTGGAGTGTGCACACCATCCGTATGGATGCTGCCTCGTGCCTGTTTGTTCACCTCACTAGCTTTTAGTGGAAAACTGAGGCTGGGACCCTCTGATGGGCAGAGACCAGGGCATTGCCTGACCTTCTAGGGAGTCTGGACCCTCTGATGGGCAGAGACCAGGGCATTGCCTGACCTTCTAGGGAGTCTGGGGAAGTGAGTCTCTGGCATTTCCTTCCTTTGTCCTGTAAGGTAAACTTTTGCCTCAGTAAAGGGTTGGAGGGGTTCTGAAAAGCAAATGCTTAGATGCTGGGCAGCCAAGCAGAAAAATAGCTAATTTCCTTACAGAATTTCTCAGAAAGTTGGGACATCAGACAATCATACTAGTAGTAGTAGTAGTAAACAAAATCTATCAACTTAGGTCCAGGTTTGATCAGCACTGTTTTTCTTGCTTAAGAGAATCCTAGCCTGAGAGAAACTGTCATGACCGCTGTAGAGTTAATTCATAGCAGCGTCTTGGAATTCTCTTTTTCCTCGGTGAGTGAACTCCAGAGCTCTACTGTGGCCTACTGAGGGCTGATGAGGGGTTTGGCATTTCCCAGCCAGATGGGAGTGTGTTGAGTACACCTTTCCAGGGCAGGGCTTGTAAACCACACTGGCAAATTCTCCCTGTGAGATTTCCTTGCAGCAGGAAAAGTCGCTCTTTGTCCTTCCTCTTGTGTAAACTCCCTTTAGAGTCTCTGTAATTAAAGTGCATAAAGGGAGAATAGAAGCTGTTCAACAGTGTTTCGCCAGGTTTCGAGGTGGGTCGTCTAGCCAGGAGGATTTCTGCCTGGGTCTTCCCCAGAACAGGCAGTTCCAGCCAAAGCTGACACTGGATCCACCTTCCCAAACCTTTCCATTAAAATGCTCCTGAGGGCTGAAAGCCAGAGAGCAAATAATCCAAAAGGGAAGGAGAGTGTAGCCAGAGGGAAGGCTAAAATTTGAATTTAAATTTGCACCGCTAGACTTATATCATGCAGGTTTTGATAGCTCACTAGAGTATGAACTAAAAAGCTCTCCCCATGTGTAAACAGGTGCTAGCCTGAGCAGGAAACATTTGTTGTTCTTGGAAACTGTTGCATGCCTTTCAGTCCAGGCATGCTCACGGGAGAGCTGAGGTCTGCCCGGGGGCCTGGTCTCTGTGTCACCTCCCACCAAGAGAGAGAAGATGACAAGAACTGGTTTAGACTGGCACAGTGCAACATGAGCTAATTCTTTTCTCTTTTTTAATTGTGGTAAAATATACACAACATAAAACTGACTATATTAATCATTTTTTAAAGTGTGGCATTAAGTAGCTTCACATTACTGTGCAACCATCCCCGTCATCCAGAACAACTTTATCGTCTCTAATGAAACTCTTATGCCTGTTACATGTTAATTCCTCAGCCCCCTCCCCCAGCTCCTGGTAACCTGATTCCACCTACTCTCTGTCTCTAGGAACCTGACCATTCTAGGTACCTCATATGTGGACAATATTTGTCCCCTTGGACTGATTCTTGATAGCACAGAAACTGAATGGGCTGGATTCTGTGAAGTGCACTGTTAATTACTGACGGCTGTTGGCCAGCGGTGATCAGATCTGTGGGCAGGAATGGATGTTTCCTTCTGAACAAATGGATGCTCCTACCATGTCTGACTCTTTTGTGCCCCCATGGACCCCATGTAGCCCACCAGGCTCCCCTGTCCATGGGATTTTCCAGACAAGACTGCTGCAGTGGGTTGCCATTTACTTCTCCCAGGGATCTTCCCCACCCAGGGATAGAACCTAAGCCTCTTGCTTGTCAGATGGATTCTTTACCACTGAGCCACCTGGGAAGCCCTGCTCCTGCTGTTAGTCATCCTGAAAAAAGTTTAATCCCAGAGTAGGAAAAGGGGGACTGAGACTGGGATAAGTGGATCTTTTTCCCCCGCTCTGGGTCTTGATGGCCAGGTGCGGAGCTTCCTGAAGATTCTCATTGGTGGGCTGTGGGCGGTGGGTGGTAGTGTGGCACCTTGTGCCCAAGGAAGGCTACTGAGGGCAGAACGGTGACCGTGCAGGTGAGCAAGCCTGTAGGGGAGAATGCTAAGCCCTTCCAGGACAACCTCATTATGGCCCTTCAGTTACTCCACGGCTCTAGCAATACCTGGTTCACAGTCTGCACGCCATCTCAGTTGAGCTGTGGGGAGTGGGAAGGGACTGTCCTTCCCTTGAGGCTGAGTGTGACAGCTGGGCCCAAAGGGGCAGATCTCTCTCAGAGCTGCAGAAGGGGTTAAAGGCGCCACCATGGCAACAACTTGGAGAAGGGACCAGGCAGCAAAAGCAAAGTAATATATGCTAGAGTATGTGAGGCATCGCCCTGGGAATTCTTAGAAGGTCCAGCGAGCAGCCCGCTTGAGTACACAGCATGGTGATTTGGTATTTTTTGTTGTTTAGTGACTAAGTCATGTCAGTCTCTTTGCGACCCCATGGACTGTAGCCCACCAGGCTCCTGTGTCCAGGGGATTCTCCAGGCAAGAATACTGGAGTGGGTTGCCATTTCCTACTCTAGGCAATCTTCCTGACCCAAGCATGGAAACCTTGTCTCTTGTGTCTCGTACATTACCAAGTGGATTCTTTACTGCTGAGCCACCAGGGAAGCCCAATTTGGTTTTAAAAGAGATTATAATTTCCTTTTTAGACTTGGGCATAGGAGAACAAAGGTACCAAGTGAAGTACACTTGACTTAATCTGACAATGGGATTAAAAGTTCCTTTCATGAACCAAAAGTGAAGCTCATGGAAGACAAACAGTCTGTGGCCCTCTACTCACCTAGAGTGCTCCAGTTGGAGACCCAGAGTTCTGGACTGATCACAAATTGCAGATTTGATCTTGTGCTCAAATGGGAGAAAGTTTGATTTTTAAAGTGTGCCACATTTTCCATTTTTATGTAGCTTAAGTCAGAGTAGGTATCTTGAGTCCCTGTTCTCCTGCATGCCTGGGGCACCACAAGCAATAGGTCAGGAGCTGCTTGAGGGGAGATATAGGGATCTAAGTAGGTGGTGAATATTAAATCTATATAATGGAAGATAAAACTGTAAAAACTAGGTTTTACTATCCACGGAATCTGATGGGTTTGAAGGTAAGATGCCCACAAGGAGTTCATAGCTTCAAGATTCTCCATGGTGCAATTACAGAGAGATTTCCAATTCTGAGTTGTAAAGTCCTAAAGATAATACTTAATAATAGCCTTCTTCCTACTATTCTTTATTATCCAAACCATGTTCCCAGCTATCAGCTTCTTTTCTCTCTTTACCCTATGCCTGTGGGAGAGGTTGACATAAACTATTATTCCTGTTTTATGAGTGAAGTAATTAAAGTTCAGAGAGACTGAATGATATGCCCAAGGCTCTAAAATTAGTCTGTGGCTAAAGCAAGTGAGAGCTTATGTCCCCTGCTTTCGCTCCAGAGTTGTGCATTTCCTTCTAAAGCTCTATTTATTTTTTTTTCTTCCAGTTTTATTCAGATGTAATTCACATACAGCATTGGGTAAGTTTAAGATGAATAGCATAACAACTTGACTTGCATACATCTTGAAGTGATTACCACAATAAAATCAGTGAACATCCATCATCTCATATAAGATTAAAGAAAAAGAAAAAAATTTTTTTCTTGTTATGAGAACTCTTAGGATTTACTCTCAACAATTTTTGTATATAACATATAGCAGTGTTGATTTGGTAGCACAATGTTAAAGAATTCACCTGCCAGTGCAGGAGACAGGAGATGTGGGCTCGATCCCTGGGTCGGGAAGATCCCCTGGAGGAGGAAATGGCAACCCACTCTAGTGTTCTTGTCTGGGAAATTGCGTGGACAGAGGGGCCTGGTGGGCTACAGTCTGTGGGGTCGCAAAGAGTCCAACACGACTGAGCACACACTCACTCAGTGTTAATTACATTTACCATTTGTAGATTATGTCTCTGCTCTTCCTCCAAGGTTGTCCTTCTCCTTTGACACCAACACATATCAAACGTTTCTAGATGTGAATGTCTTTGCCAACCTCATCGACAACCTCAAAATCTTTATAAAGCTCACTGGTGTTCTGGTTTCCATCTGTGTTCCGAATCAACACACCTGAGTACTGTCTCAGAACCATCTTCCAAGAAGCTTCTTAACCACTTCAGCCCAGGCTGATCCTCATCTTTGAAAAACTTACACTGCACTTAGAATCAGCACCACAGTGCGGAGCATGTACATACTTTCTGGATTGTTTGCTGCTTGCTTGCCAATATCAGGGGGAGTTTGCTGAAGAATAGGCAGCCAGCTGCATCCCACACTTCTTTGGTGTCATCTGTGGCCTCTAAAAACAGGCCAGGACAATTATCTAATACAACCTGCTGAGTGATGTTTGGACACTGTGGTGTACACGGGCTGGGTAATCGATCATCTTTGAGCAGGATGCTCCACTGCTCGTTCCAACCCTTCTCTATCCTTTCATTTCTCTTTCTATACAGTAGTTATCACTACTGCTGTATGGTACTATTTATCTATTTATTTATGTGTTTTTGGTTGTCTCCCCAATGAGACTGTAAAATCTAAGAGAGCAAAGCCCTTCTTGCTTCTCCAACTCCTAAAACATGTTGTGGTAGGCACTCAATAAATGTTTGTTGAATAAATAAATGAAGGTCTAAATTGATGCACCATTTAGAGTGGTCACCAGCCCTCTTGCATCAGAATCACTCAAGATGCTTGTTAGAAATGCAGGTTCTTGGCCTTATCTCAGAAAAATACAAATTAGAATCTCTGGAGATGGGATCCTGGACATAGCAATGTTGGTTTTCATGTGCACTGAAGTTGAGAAGCAGCATTCATTTTTTCAATGAGAAAAACTGAGCCTCTGATATCAAGGAATTTGTTTAAGGTCACCATATAGGTTATGCCCAAGCTGTTAGTAGAACTCAGACTTCACACTCTCAATCCAGAGCTCTAACCACACCAGGCTCCCTAATTTATAGAAACCATAACTTTTGCAGAATGATTACTCTATCATTTATATGATATCATTTGACATCAGCCAGGCTTTTGTCCTCCAGGTTTGAGATTGGAAAAGTCCACTGGGAATCAGACCAGCCCAAGAACTGTCTTAAGAGATACTGATTATGAGTTTCCCAATGAAACAACTGAGCCAGATCACCATAGGGTGATGTTCATTGCTGATAAACCCCTACTGCGCATCACTCTTATGAGCATCTGTTCAAAATTTATCTCATGTAAGGAGAACCCTCATGTGAGAGATTAAGACCAAGACAAACCACCATGAAGAAGCAACATGAAAACAGCAGAGACATTCCAAAAAGGAGGCTTTCAAGAAACCATCAGGGATGGTTAGTATCTTCAGCAATACAAAAAAAGGTATTTCAACCTTGATTCAGTAGCCGAATGATATAAAACAGGAACTTTTGAAGAAAAAGGAGCTTTAAACCTTCAGAAGCATGATAATAGAAATTTTATAAACTGAAAGGTAAAACTGAAGAACTCTTCCAAAATGTAGAGCAAAAACCCAAAAGTGATGTGAAAGAGAAAATGTAAAAAACAGAGGATTCATCCAGGAAGCCTTATTATTTATATAATAGATTGAGAAAGAGAGAACTGAGAAAGTGGAGAGGAAGAAATCATTAACAAAATAATCCCAAACAAATTTTCAGGTTAGAGTGGTATGTTTCCAGGGTGACATGCAAGAAGGAGAGCAGACAGAAATCAAGGTGTGTGATGGTTACACTTTGGAACTCCTGGAATAAAGGGAAGATTTTAGGATGATTAAAGGATAGACAGGTCAGGTTAAAATGTCTTTAGGTTTCTCAGCAGTAATACCAGAGGCTAGAAGAAAATAAAGCAATGCCTTCAAAACCCGAAGAAAAAGGATTCCTTCCTTAGAATTCTATATGTAGGCACGGCATCATTTATGTATGAATTTGAATAAGGATGTTTTTAGAAAGGCAATGTTTCAAAACTTATGTATCCCACATGTCTTTGGTTTCTAAAGGAAAGCTTCTAAAGGATACATTTTGCCAAAGCAAGGGAAGAAACCAAGAAAGAAGATAAACACAAGATCGAGGAGCAGGAGATCCATCACAAGAGTGATCCATCACAAGAGTGAAATGAAGGGAATCCCCAGGAGGGTGGTGAAGGAAAATCCCTGAATAGTGGTTCCATCCTAGTTGTTAGAAACAGACAGTCCAGACTGGAGCCTGTCAGAGAGCCTAAGAAATATTTCTTCAAGAAGGTCAAATCAGTGAAATATGTGTGGCTCCCAATGTCTTGAGAGGATAGATGTTTGTGTAATTCAGTGAGACTTTGTGTTTGAATTTGTGATAAGCACTAATCACCATCATTATAACAAAATTATTATCCAGGGGAAAGTTATTTAGGATAGAAAAAGCCAGTGTAGTTTACTACAAGACTTAGCTCAGAGTAGCCGACTCGCTGGACTTGAGTTTGAGTGAACTCCGGGAGTTGGTGATGGACAGGGAGGCCTGGCATGCTGCAATTCATAGGGTCACAAAGAGTCGGACATGACTGAGCGACTGAACTGGACTGAAAGATCTAACAAAGGCTATGATATAACTGTTGCAAAGATAAGAGGATGGGAAAGGGGTACGTGTGTTTCGTGGGGGTCTGGGGAGAAGAGAGAGCCAAATCCCTACCTAGCTTGAAAAGTGCTAAGTCAATAGCTGATGCTTAAAAGTGAAAAATCAAGGAAACTGTGTAGGAGGGAAAATAATATTTCCTCTGTTTTTCTGAGTTCTTAGCTAAGACCTCAGAGAAGGCAATGGCAACCCACTCTAGTACTCTTGCCTGGCAAATCCCATGGACAGAGGAGCCTGGTAGGCTACAGTCCGTGGGGCCACTAGGTGTAGGACACAACTGAGTGACTTCACTTAGACTTTTCACTTTCATGCACTGGAGAAGGAAATGGCAACCCACTCCAGTGTTCTTGCCTGGAGAATCCCATGGACAGGGGAGCCTGGTGGGCTACCATCTCTGGGGTCACACAGAGTCCTACACAACTGAAGTGACTTAGCAGCAGCAGCAGCTAAGACCTGATGAATGAGAGAAAAACAGATGTTTATTAACATGTGTACCTCATGTGTGCCTAGAGCTTCCCAGGCAGCTCAGTTGGTAAGGAATCTGCCTACCAGTGCAGGAGACACAAGAGGTGTAGGTTTGATCCCTGGGTTGGGAAAATGCCCTGCAGTTGCAAATGGCAACCCACTCCGGTATTCTTGCCTGGGAAGTCCCATGGACAGAGGGGTCACATGGGGTCACAGAGATTTGGAAAAGACTTAGCAGCAGCAGCAGCAGCAGCAGCACTTCATATATGCCTGGAAGACATTCAGGGAAACTGAGAAACTCCCCAAGATGCCTTAAAATTCAAACTTATCTGCCATCTTCACAGGAAAAGGAGAAGGTGGGTATGTTGGCCCCTTCAGGGAGAGGAAATGATTCTTAGGATAGTGAATGGGCCTTTACAAGAGTAGACAGGAGGGGTGATAGTTTGTGATGATAGTTATGTTTCTGGGTGTGGTGTCAACTTGTAGCCTCCTCTCAGGTGACAAGAGTCCCTCTTACCTGACAGATGAAACTCCTGGAGAGGAGATTCATGACCACTGGCTCCTTTTAGGTTCTGTCTTTAGGGGGATGAAGAGAGTTCAGAGAAAGCGTCTCCCGGCATTGCTGTTTCTCCAGTGTCTAAAGCTCAAAGCGGCAAATTTACCAAAGCAACATATTTTAGGATGTCTTACAGGCTACGCTTCAAGAACAGTAAGTGAGCGTTTTCTTTAGCAACAAAGAGATCAATACAAAAGCATCACCTCGGACACCTGAAGATTGTTCTTCTGGAAAAGGGGTAGTGGGGGAACTGCTGTTTGTCAAAACACTGTAGAACTATTTTACTCTTTAAAATCCATGCTGGTATTACTTCCATACAACGTTTAAACATATAAATAAATGGCAAAAGGCCACATAGCCTGCTTCTCTGAACTAATAAAGGAAACTAAGGGGTAAATATTCTAAAGCACAATTCCAACCAACATCATTTGAGACATCTTGAACTCAGAGCCAGAAAGTTCCATTTTTAAATGTGAAGAGATGCTCAGCCCCAATGTGACAGACGCAGAGAGAGTGGGAAGCAACACCTGCCCAGAGGTGGGAGAAGGCATAGCCGGAGTCGCAATTCCATTTTCTCTGATGATTGAACACCAGCTGTAATCTGCAATTTCAATTTTTAATGTTTTTATGCCATGATGCTGAGAAGGAAATCTTAAGAACTATAGAAAGATGATTGGACGTCAAAAGATTAGCTGATTTTTCTAAAAGCAGTTTAGACTTCAGTGTTTACACTGTCTGATGTGGAATCAAGCCAAAAATAACATGAAGAAAATATGAGCACAAGAGTGGCAACTTGAAATTCAAAGTCACTTGTCCTATTGATTGAAATCTGGTTGCCTGTCCTCTAGCCTTATCCTGTTGTTGATACACTCAGGTGAGAAAGCATTCAAAAGAAATTAAAGAATGAGTAAATAAACCTGTGGGAGAAACTCACAGGGGTGGGGTGCAATGGAGAGCAAACATATTACATTTCAGATCCCAATGAGTCTAAAGAATTAACTGCTAAATAACAGAATGTACACCTGAGCCTCTGTGAGAGCCAACTGAAAATGTTTTCAAAGAAACAGGGAATGAAGTCAGATAATACAATTAATTCCCAAGCTGGCTTTCTTCTTTTCTTCCCTCTTCCTTTCCATTCTATTTTTTTCTTTTTTCCCCTAAATCCTATTTTGGTTTCAGGGCTTCAATGTCATGGTGTAATCAAGCTTTGGTAACCACCAGCCATAATTGGAGCTGGCTGGTCAATAAAACAAAAGCCATCAAAACTACTCATCTGGATTGCTAAAATCTAAAAACACTGAAGTGATTAAAAGCAAAGATAATCCTTTACTTAATTATACAATCTCAAGGAATGATTTTCGCCTTTGGATATTGTCATTATGGGCATTTAATTTGTGAAAACCAAATGTATAATTTATACAAAAGCCATCATAATAGTTTCTTGGAATAGAAACTATACTTTTCTGTGTTTTACTGACAATCTATTTTTTAATATTTATTTTGAAATTTACAAATAGTGAAAAAAATTTTGATGTATAGTTCCATAAGTTTTAACACATGTATAGATTCATGTGACCCCACAACAATCAGGATACAGAACAGCCCCATCATCCCAGACTGCCCTTTGCTGCTTTCCACATAATCCCTGGAAAATCAATAATCTGTTTGCTCCTAAACTTTTGCCTTTTCCAGAATGTCATAAAATGAAACCCTTCAGAATGCATCAGCTTTTTGTGCCTAGCTTCCTTTGTTTAGCATAATGTATTTGAGATCTATCCAAATTATTGTGTATCATATGTGTGCATGTGTGGATGCATGTGTGCATATACTTGTATGTATAAAGTTTCTGTTTTGAAATAGCATCACAGGAAGTTGCAGAGATAGTTCCAAGGGGTTCCCTCTGCCCTCGACCAGCTTCTCCCAATGGCTCCATCCTACACAACTATAGTACAAGAAGCAGGACATTGGCATTGATATGATGTTTGCCATTTTATCACATGCATCCAGACCTGTAAGCACCACCTCAGAGAACTATCCCAGCCCCACAGAGATCTCCATAGTGTGACTCCTTCATAGTTAGTCCCTTCCCCTACTCTGTCCCACCTTTCCCTACCCATGGCAACCACTAATCCATTCTCCATCTCTCTGATTTTGTCATTTCAAGAAGGTACATAAATTGAGTCATACAGTAAGTCAGAAAGAGAAAAACAAATATAGAAGAATGATACAGATGAACCTACTTGCAGGACAGGAATAGAGATACAGATGTAGAAAATGGGCTTGTGGACACAGCAGTGACTTATATACACTGCCATGTGTGAAATAGCTAGCAGGAAGCTGCCATATAGCGCGGGGAGCTCAGCTCAGTGCAATGAGGGGTGGGTTGGGGACAATGGGAGGGAGGCTCAAGAGAGAGAGGGTACATGTATACATTGTATGCAAATAGCTGATTCACCATTGCTGTACAACAGAAACTAGCACAACATTTTAAAGCAAAACATATTCCGTTTGGAGAAGGAAATGGCAGCCCACTCCAGTATTCTTGACTGGAGAATTCCGTGGACAGAGGAGCCTGGCGGGCTGCAGTGCATGGGGTCGCAAAAGAGTCAGACATGACTGAAGCGACTAAACAGCAACAACATACTCCAATTAAAAAATAAATCATATAGTATATGACCTTTGGAGATTAGTCTTTCCCTTCCACCCTCAGCACAAAGCCCTGGAGAAGGTGTATTTATCAAAAGTTAATTCAGTTGGATTACTAGGGTATATTCTATTGTATGAATGCATGAGAGTTTGGTACGGTATTTATGAGGGCTTGTTTGATATTTATGAGAGTTTATTTAAACATTCACCTGTTGATAAGACATTTGGACTGTTTCCAATGTTGGGCAATTATGAATAAAGCTTCTATAAATATTTGCATACAGATTTCTATGTAAGTGTAAGTTTTTCTTTCTCTTGGCTAATATCCAGGAATGAAGCATAATAAGTGAATGTTGATCCTTATAAGAAACTCCTAAATTGTTTTCCAGTGAGGCTGCACCATTTTCATTCCCATCAGCAACTTATCAGGATTCCAATTAGTTCCTCCTCATTCCTGCCCGCACTTGTTATTTTTTATTGTGGTTATTAGCCATTCTAATAGATGTGACATGGTATCTCATTGCTTTATTTTGCATTTTCCAGGATAGATTTTGAATTTAAAGAAGAAAGCCCAGTTTGAAGAAATATTACTTTGATTTCCCTACTTTGTGTATGTGTATCATCACTTGGGCTTCCCAGGTAGGCTAGCGGCAAAGAACCTGGCTGCCAATGCGGGAGACATGAGAGACACAGGTTATTTCATTTTAAGAGAACTGAGAATGCTTGACCTCTTGAGGAATTCTCAGAGGAATCTATTTGTTAAAAAGGAATCAACAGGGTTTAGAGGAAAGAGCACAGGAAAAGGGAATTTGGAAGTCCTCTTCCGGAAACAATCACGTCTACCTGGTCCTTACTGTGCGACCCTGAGTAAACCTCTGAAACCTCATTAAGGCTGTGACTCCTCTGCTAGAAGAGGGTTTGGACTCACTTCAGTCACATCTTCTGGCGTGTCATCCACAGAACACAGGATCTATGGGATTAAGATGAATGGAAGAAGAGACGGTTCTGTATTCCAATTAACACGGGAAACACTGAGTTAGAATTCAAGAGGGTTCATTGACGGAAGGCTTTCCAAGTCTTTAATTTGCTAACATATATTTTTAATCCCTGTGAGAGGGCTGTCATATGCTTTGTCTTCCCTTGAGCACAGGACTCTTTCATTGAGTAATATACGAAAGTATGTTCCTCTTTGTTTTTCCTTGAAGGCACTTTGGGAAATGCTCTGGACTGAAGTGTTATTAATGTGCCTTCCAAATCTAACTTTTCAATGTTTTGAGTCTTTTTGTAAAAAAATTCAAATACCTCCTGGTGTATTTCCTTGGAAAGTTGCATTTCACATGTCAAGTTTTGTACAGACCAGCTCTATGGTACTATTCGGTGACATAATCATAGCAAAATAACAACAAGCTTGTTTCTCAGGCTCTTATATTTGAGGTGAGGCTGGTTTAAACCCATACAGAGATCAAGCAGTTCTCAGAACTTGGCAGGGCAGGGAGAGCTGTGAGAGATGGAGGTGCAGGTGAAGAGCAGGCTTGGAGAAGGACCTGGACGTGAGCAGTCACAGCCCAAGTGTCCAGAGTGAGGCCAGAGCCATGCAGAAGATCAGAGGGTCAAAGGTGTTGTCTGCTGGGCAACCAGGAGCTCAGGAAACACCTAACCAGGTTAATGCAAGGTCATGGGTAACAGGACAGACAAGGAGTAAAGAACTAAAAAGTTAGTAGGTGCCCAAGGGCACATGGATCATTCTCAAGGAAGACCCTAAGACACTAAGAAGGAGCTTTTAATACTGAAGCTATCTCACCAGCTAAGAAGCCCCATTTCCTGCTGGGACAGCGGCCAAGACCTCGGAGAGGCTCCCCGGCCTACAGGTCCTGGCAGGTAGGTGTGAGGTTCTGGGGAGCTGGGGCCAGGCTCACAGATGGTGACTCTAGAAGAACACTTGGGGGGTTGCACAGATCAGCAGGAAACCCCTCTCACCTCTCTCCAGCTCCGTCCCCTCCGGTACACCCACTGGAAAGTTTGTCTCCCTCTGTGAGCCCCAAGAGTTTAGAATGAAGAGATTAACTGAGCAGAAATGAAAGCTTGAGGCAATTTACTACAGTGAAAAGTACATAGATTAAGAGTCAAGAGGCCAAGTTCAGCTCTTTGACCTGAGCTGTGGACTTTGGTTTCCTCACTTGTGAGTCAAAGTTTTCTTCCAGCTCACAAGTAACAAAGTTCCAGTTTGGGAGGGGAAAGCCACACTCCATCCTGATAAGGAGGTGAGAGGGGCCTCCCCTCTCCTAGTCCACGGCGGCTGCCCTCACCCACATCCGGGAATGGTACGCTCACAGCAGTGTTCTCAGGCTTTTCTCCCCAGCTTCACAGGAGAGAAATCTCAGCCCGGAGCGAAGAGGGACCAGACCCAGGAGGACAGTCTGAAGTCAGGCAGCTGCATGCCCTGTTGGTCAGTGCAGGACTCAGGGCAAACGGGGGCCCAGTCAGGAGACACCAGACACAAACAGAAAGACCTGTGTGGTAGGGAACCAAGACCACACGTGCCCCTGCCCACCCACCCCCCCACCGCCTGTCTCTTATACACATCTAGATGTGTATAAGAGACAGTATATACACTGCCATTTCAGATGTGTATAAGAGACAGAGTTGGAAGGAGGGAAGTGTGTTTTGAAATTAAAATGGGCACAGTAGGTACAGGTCACAGCTAATTTGAGGAATGTATCTCCCTCCTGTGAGACTAATGCAACTGTCAGAAGAAAGCAGTTCTGGTAATGAGGTAAACTTGGGCAACCAGCAGCACTGGCTGTGGGTGGAGAGATGGGTTTGGAGAAGTCCTCCACAGGCCCCACCTTCTGCCCTCTCCTCTTTCAGAACTGAGCTCCTTCTCACCCTCCTGGGAGCCTGCAGAAGTCAAGACAGAAGCCCACTGGTGGGGGGCCACAATTCCAGGCTGCTGAGCTTGCCAGGCTCCAAAGAGACTGGGGGTCCCTTGCATTAGGGGAGAGGCTGGGTTTCCCCAGAGAAGGTTCTGGTCCCTGGGCTGGATGAGACGTACGTGTAGGGGCAGAGAAGCAGGGTGGCAACCCAGGGAGAAATGTCGTAAGAAGAAGCCACAGTGTCTTAGAAATGCTCATACTGAACATTACTACGGACTCCTCCGTAGGCCAGAGACCTTCCCAAGAGCAAGGCGGTGCCCCCACAGTCAGCGGAGGCTATAGCAGCCCTACCACTTGTGTTGAAGGTGATGGGGTACTTTCAAATAATCATGTGAGGGCCCTAGTTTCCAGCCCAAATTCTTTGTGACTTTGTGTATGGGTATTTTTCCTAATGTCAAAACAACTAGAACTTCAACACCTTACTTAAAAATAGAAGTATCTGTGTATCCCTGTGAGTCTTCCCTCATGGGTCTTTTCTACTTTCTCCTCTCACAGAATTTGGTGACTTACTCGGTAAATGCTGTTACTTTTATTACTTAATACATGCCAAGTTCAAGCTCCCAACAAAATAAGTTTCTAGTGTATTAGTAAGTAGATGATTGTGAATTCTTATTATTTCCTGGTGGAGCCTGAAAAGTAGTCAGAACAGAGCCTCTGGATTATTTCCTTCTTGACTTTCAGGTAATGCATGCAAAAAAGTCCCCACTAGTTTTTCCCCATCATTCATCTCCTTTCATCCAAGCTGAGGAAAAGAGACATCCCCCTGGCAAAGGCCTTGTCCCAGGTGACTTTGAAAGGTTGTTCTGAAGCTCCTCTGGTTCCCCAGCATTCCTGTTGGAAGATAAGCCATCTCCCTTGTTAAGTCATGATGTTAATGACAATGGCATCAACTATTGTCACTAACAGTAGCTGGGGTGGAAGACAGAGGCTTCAGGGCAGGGTGCTGGAAGCACAGACTAGATCCACCAGCCCTCTGCCTTTCTTTCTCCTTGAATTTCCTTTTAACTGTTATTCATTCTTGGAAGCCTGGAGTCCAAGAGAAGTTTAGAGGTTTCCCCAACTCTCTGGTTTTAGATTTAGAGGTTTTAGAAGTTTCTCAGCTCTCTGGATTTGGATAAGATTAAATCAAATTTCTGGCTGAATCAGAGTGGTTTTATCAGTCTCCAAAGAATAAAGGATTCCATCACCACCCAGAGGGACCTGAACTCCGGACTCTGTTGTTTTGGTTGACTCTCTTTCAAGGCTTGTCTTTCTGATAAGCAAACAATTCTGAGTGGTCCTCAAATTCGGTGTTTTCTATGGCTCTCAGGTGGAATTTACCTCTAAATGAAAGTCTTCACCTTGCATTGAAGTTGTAGACTTAAAAAATATTCACAATCTAAAAGTTGACAGTTATGCTTTATTTGGTGAGAAGTTTTAGAACTTCAAGCCCAGGAAGCAGCATCTCAAACAACCCTGAGAGAACTGTCCCAAGGAGGGGTGGAGAGCCAGATTATATAGAAGTTGTGCAACAAAGAACAGGTAGTCTGAAAGTCAAAAGATTATTTTTAATGAAAGGAAAACCAGATATCTCAATTTAAGGAATTTATCACTTTTCTCTGTATGTGTGTGTGCTGTCACATTTGACTCTTTATGACCCCCATGGACTGTAGTCTTCCAGGCTCCTCTGTCCATGAAATTTTCCAGGCAAGAATACTGGACTGGGTTGCCATTTTCTACTTCGGGGGATTTCCTGACCCAGGAATCAAACCCACATCTCTTGTATCTCCTGCATTAGCAGGAGGATTCTTTATCACTGCACCATCTGGGAAGCCCCTTTCTCTGTATCTGAAGATGCCAGAATCTGGGGTCTCTGATATCATTCCTTTCACAGGAATATGCGCTGCAACTATCTGGGGCCAGTACCCTTTGTTTTCACATCCGGAGTTTACTCGAGGCACACCGTAGGCAGTGGCTGCAGTCTGATGGCTGCTAGATGGCAGGTATTCTTTCCTTCCTGAGTTCTCTCAGGGCCTATCAGCTCATTATGGAGCACTGCAATTGCTCATTACTGTGACATCCTTGTTTACTGATATGGCAGGAAACATTTCATTTCTCAAAGTCTACAGAGTTTTGTTTTATAAAGTGATAGTTGCACCATCTTTGAGGACCATTTGATCTATTGATCTTCTCTTATTCATGTTACAGATTTTTATCTTTCTTCTTAAGGGAGGATCCAAGGCTATGGGACATATAACCAGAAGAAGAGTTCTACCTGAGAAGTGGAGGAGTAAGAATATTTTTCCTCAGTGATTAAAGCAAAAATAGCAAATTCCACATTTTGTGGGTCTAGGGTCACAGGGAGCTGGGAGGTTGATGTGATTCTGCCATTACCAACAGTATAATCTAGCCTTTCCTGGTTCTCAGTCTCCTCCTTCATACAGAGTCCTTCCACATCCCAGGAGTCCCCAGGGAGGCCAGGAGAGGCCCACAGCTGTCCCAACCCCGAGTCATCCTGAGGGCACAACAACTTCCTGGGGAAGCCCTCCAGCCAGGGCCCCTGCCTGCCAAACAGGCTCATTTCAGAGAGGGTCCCACTGCCCACCTTCACCTCATCTAAGTCTGGGCGTTCAAGTGCTGCTGAGCCCCCAGCTCATCCATTGTGCCAGTCAGCATTCTGAGCAGCTCTGTCTTCAAGATGGATGAGAGCTGACTCTATTTTAAGGAACCTAAAATGAGTCATCGAGTCAAAAGAATAGGATACAAATGACCTTCTGTAGCAACATGATTAAAAATAGGCAGGGGAACTTTCTCAACTCTTGAGACATTAATGGATGTAGATGTAAAAATAATAGACCTGACTTTCCTCATCTTCCCATTGGTGATGTGTGTGGGCAGACAGGGCTACTTTTTGCCACTTAAACAGAGAGAATATGGCCTGTATATGGGACAGGCGCACGTCTAGGTTTGCCATGCCCCCAAAGCAAGGTTGAGGCATATTTGTATGGTATGGATGTGAGTCTGAGTGAACTCCGGGAGTTGGTGATGGACAGGGAAGACTGGCATGGTGTGATTCATAGGGTTGAAAAGAGTTGGACACAACTGATCGACTGGACTGAACTGAACTGAACTGACGCACTGCCTAACTCACTTACCCAAGTCTGAGTGTGCTTTCTTCTTTGGGTTAGGTGGCTGGATTTTTGTATGAACAACAAGTGTGCATGCAAGAATTCTCCCTTTCAGCATGCACCCTCTAGGTCAAAGGACAGCAAACTTTCTGTAAAGAACCAGATAGTATGTATTTTAGGCTTTGCGGGCCATACATTTTCTGTAGCACCTACCCAACTCTGCTGCTATAGTGGATGGGGAAGCAGCCACATGTAGCATGCAAACCAATGGGCTTGGCTGTGGTTCCAGGAAACATTTATTTGCAAAAACAGGTGGGCCTGCAGGCTATAGGCTGGCAATCTCTGCTCTGGAGTCAAAGAGGTAAGGAAATGCACTCTCCTGAGTGTGCTTTCCTTCACTCTTTTCAGGTGATGCCTGAGAATTATGCATTTGTTAATTTGTGAGGTTTTTTTGATCATTTTTTAAAATTTTACTTTATTTTACTTTACAATACTGTATTGGTTTTGCCATACATCAACATGAATCTGCCACAGGTGTACACGTGTTCCCAATCCTGAGCCCCTCTCCCGCCTCCCTCCCCATACCATCTCTCTGGGTCATCCCAGTGCACCAGCCCCAAGCATCCTGTATCCTGCATCAAACCTGGACTGGCGATTTGTTTCTTACGAATGAAAAGGAATGAAAGGGAATGAAAAGGAGAGAGACAGATCCAGCCAGTAATCAGTTCCCTAAGTGTTCTCCACCATCTGGAACACACAGAGACTCACAGAGTTGGGTAGAGAAGAGAAGGGGGAGGGAGGAGACAGAGGCAACCTGGTGGAGAAAAAGGAGAGTCCAAAGGAGGAGAGAGCAGTCAAGCCAGTAATCTCGCTCTCAAGTAAAAATGGGTACTGAAGATTGAGTTTTTGAAGGTACAAAATTGATAACAAATACCAAAAAGCAAAGATTAAAAATCTAGAGTAGAGGTTGGATTTTCAAAAATACAATATTAAAGAAAAGAAGAAGAAAAAAAAACAAAGTCACAAGAATTATTGAATATATATATATATATGAAGTTTGCTTTAAAAATAGGGTCTTTTTTTGAAAAGTAATAGTAGGTTATAAAAATGAAAATTAAAGGAGTAATAGAGGACTTAAAAATTAAAAAAGGTTTAAAAAAAGAAAAGAAAAAAAATGATTGTAAAAATAGTAAAGATATATCTAGGACTTTCTCTGGTGGTGTTGTGGGCAGTGTGGGGTCAGTTCATTTTCAGATAGTTCCTTGGTCCAGCTTCTATTTCTCAAGATCTATAGGCTCCTTCCTATGTAGTTTGTACGAACAACAGGCTTTTAATCCACTGCACCTGTCACTCCCAAAGCGGTTCCCTCTTTTTAGCTTCTTCTGTTTGCTGGTCTCTTCAGTGTCTGATTTCCGCCCTGACACAAGGCGGGTGGTGGTGGACACTGTTTTTAGGCTCACTTGTTCAGTTGCGCTGTGGGGAGGGAGGGACGCTGCCAACAAATAACACTGGCATGTGCTTGCAGTGTCTCGGCCACGCTGGGCCTGCCCCCACTCATGGTGCACACCGCTCAGGCTCTAGGTTGCTCTGCCGGGAACCGTTGGAGGCCAGCCCTGGGCTGCATGCACCTGCCCGGTGTAAGCCGCTGAGGCTCAGGCACTCAGGTAGTCCTCAGAGGTGCAGACTCGGTTGGACTTGAGTTTTGTGCCCTTCCCAGGTCCAAGTAACTCAGATGTTTGGCGAGCGCAGTTGCTGCGACTTATCACCTCCCCCGTCTCTGCCGCTCAGTTTTCTGGGTGTACAACTGGCGCACCTTCTCAGGCGGATGATGACTGTCCAGAGCCCCAAGAAGTCTTAGTTAGAAAAGAAGCCTGTTTGTAGTTTGGTAGTTAATGTCTCTCTAAGGACTATTTTTGAAGACAATGAGCTGCTTTTCTGGGTGCCTGCTGTCCTCTGCCAGTATTCAGAAATTGTTTTGTGGAATTTACTAAGCGTTGAAATGTTCTTTTGATGAATTTGTGGGGGAGAAAATGGTCTCCCCATCCTATTCCTCTGCCATCTTAGTGAGACAATTCTATTGTTATGAATATTTCAGAATATGGCTCAGAGTAGTTCAAGATGTGTTCAAATTTCATCTTTCCTCTTCTATCCTCAATTATTTACAGTAGGGCTGGGTAGCATGTTTTCTACAAAGAGTTACTATTCCATGGTTTTAAAGACATTTTTCCCCTTTGTTGTTCATAAATTTGTTCTCTACATCTGTGTCTCTATTTCTGCTTTGCAAATAAAATTATACCATTCTTGAAGATTCCTTATATATGCATTAATATATGATATTAGTATTTCTCTTTCTGACTTACTTCATTCTGTGTGACAGTCCATGTCTCTACAAATGGCCAAATTTCATTTCTTTTTGTGGCTGAGTAATATCCCATTGTATATATAAGCACCACATCCTTTTTCATTCATCTCTTGGTGGACATTTAGGTTCCTTCCATGTCCTGTCTGTGGAAAATAGCACTGCTATGAACATTGAGGGTGAAGTGAAGTTGCTCAGTTGTGTCCTACTCTTTGCTACCCTGTGGAGTATAGCCCACCAGGCTCCTCTGTCCATGGGATTTTCCAGGCAAGAATACTGGAGCAGGTTGCCATTTCCTTTTCCAAGGGACCTTCCCAACCCAGGGATCGAACCCAGGTTTCCCACATTGCAGGCAGATGCTTTAACCTCTGAGCCACCAGGGAAGCCCAACATTGAGGGTACATGTGCCTTTTTGAATTATGGTTTTCTCTGGGTATATGCCCACTAGTGGGATTGCTGGGTCATATGTTAGCTCTATTTTTAGTTTTTTTTTTTTTTTTTTTTTAGGAAACTCCATACTGTTCTACATAGTGGCTGCACAGTTTACATTCTCACCAACACTACAAAAAGATTGAAAAGGACAAGTTTTGTTGATATGCTTAGAGAAATAATTTTTTGAGGTATGAAGAACATTGTGTAAGAAACATGAGATGGAAAAAAATTTTTCCCAGTTTCTTATTATTAACAATTAAGAGAGACAGCAGAACAGGGGAAGGGAGAGAAGCAGATTGGAAGAGAGAAACTACCAAGAGAAGAGTCTTGAAAGGATGTGTCCTGGTGAGAAATGGCTAAGAGAGGGAACAATGGGCAGGCAGAGAAATTAGGAGAAACTAGGGAAAGTGAGGTACTCTGAGATGTTTCTTATAATAATAACATCCATAAATTATAAATGAAGTTGATACACATATTGCTGTAGATATAAATAGAGAAATAGATATGGGTATAGTTAAGGAGTATAGATAATCATGTAGACATTGATACAGATATAAATGGCTACAGATATACAGAGAGAGTTGTAGATATAGGTGTCAGTGGATATAGACTGTAGATTGAGATGGATAGACATAGACCAGTGACTGTGCAACCAGGTTTGCCCACGAGGTTCCTGGTTTATGGGTATTCTTCTGACATAATTTCTGATGGCACCTCCTTTGGTTCTCTGACTATATATACCTTATATTATCCAAATCTGAGTGTTCTGATTTGGATAATATAAGGTAACCAAATATCACACTACTAATGTTTAGAAAATTCTTGGAAGATGTAGGATTGCATTTCATCTTGACAGCTGTCCCGCAAGATAGTTAAAGCACACAGAGGAATTTCCTTCTTGCAGAAGCTGAGGTTCACAGGGATTGGGATCTCCACCTCCTATGGCTAATCAGAACAGTGTTTATACCACATTGTCAAGACTCCAAGGCCTTTGTACTTTTGGCTTTTCATCCACACTAAGCTTTGGTCAATACCCCTAGGATTCCCCAGCCCCTCCAATGTACTCTGCCATACCCTCCCTACTCAGCATCCTTAAAAATTGCCTGGGCAGCCTGATTGTCTGCTCATGTGTACAAGCACTCTCTGGTTACATCTAACATGTGTCCCGCCAACATACATTGAGCACCACTAAGTGATGAAGATGGGGCTTCCCATGTGGCGCTAGTGGTCAAGAAGCCACCTGCCAATACAGGAGGCATAAGAGACTCAGATTAATTCCCTGGGTCGAGAAAATCCCCTGCAGGAGGGCATGGCAACTCACTTTAGTATTCTTCCCTGGAGAATCCCATGGACAGAGGAGCCTGGAGGCCTATGGTCCATGAGGTTGCAAAGAGTCGGATACCCCTGAGGTGACTTAGTTTGACACATGCAAGTAATGAAGATACAAAAATAAGCAAGGTATATTCTTTCCTTCCAAGCTCTTAAAATGTGGTGGAAGTGATATATGAAACAATAGAATATGCTTTAGATACAGGAGAAGGCCCAAGAAGGAAACCATCTGTCTTTTGGAGCTGAGGGCGAAGATGCAGGCCGTTGCCATGGGTCTCACACTAACGGAGAGGTCAACAATTATTCTCAGCCAGGTAGTATCTTTTTTAAGCCCTTTAGAGACACATAATATGTTTCATAGTCAAAGATGAGGGAACGATGTGAGTTCCTTATTTCCGATTTTTGAATTAAATGAAGCAATATATGCTTATTTAACTGTAGAGGTGGGTAGAGATAATGCAAAAATAAATGCTTTGTAAATTGGTTTTAAGTGTGAGCAAAATAAATATTAAAACATTTGCCGCCAAAATAGATTAGATGAGCCACACTGGAGTCTGGGGAAATGGCTAGGGGGCTGGGCAGTAGGAGACCAGACTAGAGGGTCATTTCCAAACAACATGCCCTCATTTTTCAAATTCTAAAATCAAGAGGCTTTTTTTTTTTTCCTCTTCTTTTTCGGCCTACTGGTTTTCTGGCCACTTTCCCCCATAAGTTTGCAAATGTAACCCTGTGTGCATATTGGACAAGACACACTGTTCTATTATTGAACCAGCAATTCTCATGGGGGGTAATTAAACCAAGTCACTATCTTCTTAATGCAGAGGAATTCAATTCTGAAACCTGAATATTGGATACTAGTAATGAGATGTGGAACTTCCACTTTGTTTTCCAGTATGGCTTTTGCTCAACTTGGGAGTTATATAGCCATTGCTATCTGCCAGTCAATTTAGTGGTCAATGAGAAATGTGTTTTTGGCTCCTCTAGCTCCAGAAAAGAATAATCTGAAGAAATACAAGTACTTTGTGTGCCCCATCCCTGTTTTTTTATTAACCATAAAAATTAAGTCAACATGACAGAATTCTGTCATCTTGAAAATTACAAATGACAAAGCCTTGTTGCTCAGTTTTTCAGTCACGTTCAGCTCTTTGTGATCCCATGGACTGCAGCACCCTTGGCTTCCCTGCCCTTCACTATCTACCTGAGCTTGCTCAAACTCATGTCCATTGAGTTGGTGATGCCATCCAACCATCTCATCCTCTGTCTTATCCTCCATCTCCTCCTGCCTTCAGTCTTTTCCCAACATCAAAACCTTTCATCATCCTAAAGTGGGAGCCTCTGAGTATTCCCTCCAGTCTTTATCTAGTCTACTTCAAATGTCCCCAAAAGGGAAGAAGCAATTGATTATTTTCAAATACTTTTGGTAGTTCTAGGGCTAGTCTTTGTGTTTTTTTTTACATTTTTACCCCAAAATTTCATAAGAGAGTCTTAGTGTTATTCTGTGGAGGAATCCAATAATCTTTTATTATGTGATGAATGCCCTTGAACTTTTCCTTCTCTAAAATTTACAAAATAAAAATAAGTCAAGAAGAATTACGTTATAAAGTTCTATGTGTATATTTTGGTTGCACCCCTCAACCCCTTGGTCAATTTCATATTTGAAGCAGATTTCAATTTCTTACTTTATTAAGCTTACATTTTAAAAACACACTCAACAGAGGACAAATGAATCTGAGAGATTGCTCAAATTGTTACTTTTTGTTTCTGGCAATAAAAGGCAGAATGTCTTTGTAGAAATTAACAGTTGTGCCAATAAAAGAAATAGGAGAGATCTATTTGAGGTGGGTTACTCTGTTATTTTGTGTGGTTTTAAATTAAGAGCTAGCATTGTATTAGAGTAGAGGCAGTTTGCCTCATTTTTGTGTTTTTGGTGAAGAATTCTTAAATAAAATGTTTTGCTTCCAAGTACACACAATGAATTCTGCAAAAAATGTAAATAATTGCCTCATTGCAAGAGCAAATGCCATTTAGGTAAATGAGTTCCTTAGGATTCTGAGCATCCACTCAAGGGGAGGGAGGTATATTATAATTTTGGAAGTGGAGGAACAAAGTAAACGTGATAGGATCATTACACAAAATGAAAGGTAATTATGTCATGTCAACGCGAAAGCTTCCCAGGCTGAACATTCGGGACTGTTTATTCCCTTCACTGGAGCAGATTTGTTTTCTTTTGAATCTGACAAAGCACCTCTCCACTGAGTTAATAATCGCTGCTCCCAGCTGGAAGGTAAGTTTGCAGAGCTGATGGAAGGGCTTTTAACAGGAAGGCTCTGAAATGACACCATCATTCCAGACCTACCTTAACATATGGCACGGCAAACTGTGCTCGGCAGACTTCTCCTTTATTGGAGGTTATTTCATTTTCCCTACATGTTTAGTTTTTGAAACTTTGCTGGTGGACTTAATCTGGCTGTCATCTAGGACAGGTCCCTCATGCATTTGCTTATTTGTCCAGCAGGCCAAGGTATCTGAAGGGAATGTAATTATTCGAAGTCCCTTGGGCTACTCGATTCTGGCCAAGTCGGGACACGCACATTTGGGAAGAGCTGTCGACAGCCGGCTGGCTGCTGGACAGAGTGGGCTCTCTCTTCTCCTGAGCTGTTATGTAGCCCTGGGGATGTACATGAGGTGGGTCACAGAGCCCATTTGGAATCCCAGGGACAGACAGCCTGTGCAAAGGAAAGCACCTGGATGGCCAGGTTTCCATCACAGCCTGTAATTGAAATAGTAGCTTGGGGCTGCACCCCTTGCTTCCTCCTTTGTATCCCTATTTCTGGACTGAGCCAGCCCTTGCAGAGAGCAATTTTGATCTCATCACCTAGGGCTGGGACCCAGGCAGGAAACTCTGGCCTGTCCCAAATGGCAAGTAGGGGATATGGCTATTTAGCCAAGGAAATTGGCTAAACTGAAGAGAACAAGGAATCACCTGTAGTGGCAGGTGTCTTTTCATCACTGTCTGCACTGCCACCTAGGAGGAGGAGCAGAAGTGCCTTCCTGGGGCCCACCAAGGGGCAGGAGACAACTGTTCCCCACCAAGCCCTGACCTCTATTTCCTCTCAAAACCCGAGAAAAACATATTGTTAGTAGCCACCTTCTAGGGAAGAGTCTCTTAGTTGCAAGGCTGAGAGATGGCAATGCTTTTTAGTGGACACTCAGATGGTCCTGAGTCAAGAGCAGTGGTGTCCCATCTCTGTGCTCCAGGGTGCGCCACTCACCCACTGCTGGAGCACAGGTTTGGTGACAGCAGTTCACTGAAGAAGGCTGGGAGAGACTCTCAGGTCTGTCTGATATTAAAGTGAAGTGAAAGTCGCTCAGTCATGTCCGACTCTTTGCGACCCCATGGACTATGCTTTCCATGGAATTCTCCAGGCTAGAATAATAGAGTGGGTACCCTTTCCTTTCTCTGGAGGATCTTCCTAACCCAGGATCGAGCCCATGTCTCCCGCATTGCAAGTGGATTCTTAACCAGCTGAGCCACAAGGGAAGCCCATCCGATATTAAAGGACAGAGCTAAAGATGCAGGGCTGGCTACTTCATTTTTGGTGCCCATTCCAAAATGAAAATGCACCCCTTGTTCAAACAGCAGGATGCAAGTGCTCATAAATGTAAAGGTTTTCCCTCTCTCCTATGTTCTCTGTCAACATGTCATAGTCTTTGATTTTCTATTGAATGCCATTGGAAGTAGCAAAAAAACAAAAAAATTTTAATCATTATCATGAGTGTTCCCAATCATTTATATATTATGCAGTGTGAGTTTTAGATGCAAAGAGCAGAGCAGGTAACTCATATGAGGAACTGCTGTTTCACACATACACATACTTCATTCTGAACAGAGAGTAGAAATGCACAAAATGAACTCAGTGGCTTTTGTTTTACTTCTTGACATGAGCACACGCCACCAAATCTCCCTTCCTTTGGCTTGCTGATGGATAAGGAGAACCAACAGGCGGCTCAGTGGTCAAGAATCCACCTGCCAGTGTAGGAGACACAAGAGACATGGGTTTGATCTCTGGATCGAGGAGATCTACTGAAGTAGGAAATAGCAACCCACTCCAGTATTCTTGCCTGGAAAATTCCATAGACAGAAGAGCCTGTTGGACTATAGTCCAGGGAGTCACAAAGAGTCGAACACAATGGAGCACACTTGCGAGCAAGCAAGGAGAACCAAGAGGAAAGTGAATTCTGGGTGTCCCTATTTTCCCCACGCCTTATGTGTCATCACTTTGAGTTTAAGGGGATGCCTGGCCAGTACAGGGTGATCAAACGAGGATGAGAGGGTAAACAAGGACTCTTTGATCATTCATGTTGCTCAAAAAGCTACATCTGTTCAGAACTAATTAGCCTTCAGTCTTCATCTCCAAACCTCTCCTCTTGAGGTTTTTTTAAAGATCCTTTCTCATGCATTTCTCAGTAACGGCCTAGGTAAGAGGGAAACTTGCCTGCAGCTAGTTACTGACTGCCTCAGAAAGCCGTCTCCATGCCATTTCCAGGATGGCTTTTGTCACCCTCAGGTATATACTTCCCCACTCTTCTCCTGTTGGCTATTAATTCTCCTGGTCAAGTCAGCAAGGTGTGTGCTGTGTGTGCTATGTCACTTCGGTTGTGTTCGTCTCTTTGTGACCCCGTGGACTGTAGCCCACCAGGCTCCTCTGTCATGGCTTTCACAGCTAGTTACTGACTGCCTCAGAAAGCCGTCTCCATGCCATTTCCAGGATGGCTTTTGTCACCCTCAGGTATATACTTCCCCACTCTTCTCCTGTTGGCTATTAATTCTCCTGGTCAAGTCAGCAAGGTGTGTGCTGTGTGTGCTATGTCACTTCGGTTGTGTTCGTCTCTTTGTGACCCCGTGGACTGTAGCCCACCAGGCTCCTCTGTCCATGGCTTTCCCAGGCAAGAATACTGGAGTGGGTTGCCATTTCCTACTCCAGGGGAATCTTCCTGACCCAGTGATTGAACCCACATCTCTTACATCTCCAGAATAGGCATGCTTTTTCTATAAAATATCAAATAGTAAATATTTTAGGCTTTGGAGACCATTTCTCTTTCAAATGAACAATGCAACGCTGCCACTGTAGTGTCAAAGAAACTATAGGAAATGTGTAAACAAATGTACATGCTTGTGTTCGAATAAAACTTTATTTACAAAAATTGGTGGCAGGCTGAATTTGACTCATGGGCTATCATAGTTTGTCAAACCTTGCTCTAGAATGTCATGCACTTGGCCACAATCTCATATGAAAAGAACCATGCCAGACATTGGTAAAATGACTTTTGAGGCTGCATTGAGAGTCATGTAAGGAGTTTAAAAAGGACTCCAGAGCCCCAATTTTCCCTACTTGTTGCCAGAAAGCTCCACGATGTATCTCTTGTCAGTAAGAGTTCTTGTACAGCTCTCACAGTCATTGCTGTTGTTCTTCAGTCGCCCAGTTGTGTCCAACTCTTTGTAACCCCATGGACTGCAGCACACCAGGCCTCCCTGTCCCTCATCATCTCCTGGAGTTTGCCCAAGTTCGTGTCCATTGCATCGGTGATGCCATCCAACCATCTCATCCTCTGATGCCCTCTTCTCCTTCTGTCTATTGTCTTCTGACATTTATTGCATGCGTTCTAAATTGCTTCATTTGTGCCCAACTTTTTGTGACCCAAGGACTATAGCCTGTCAGGCTCCTCTGTCCCTCACGTCTAAAAGGTATTCTAGGAATAACATTGTTAAAATCCACTAAAGAAGTAGAATTTTTATTTTGAGCATATCATGATCCCCCACCAACACACATTTTCAACCAACACCTTTGTTATAGGGGGTTTGAGGGACAGGAACTGACAGCAACTTGAAGCCCAGTCACAGTGGAATGCTCAGTGCAAGCACAAATAATTATTAGGGAGGTGAAAATTACATAGCAACTTGCTCATACTAATGGTCTACGGAGAAACAGCTCCATTGTAATTTCAAAACGTTAATTGTCCATAATGTTTTGAAGAAATTCTACTCATTATCTTTTTCAAATTTTATAAAGCTCCCATATAAAGGTCCCCAGTTTATTTTTGTTCTGTTCTAGGCTGTTCCCTTGGCTTCCATGACACCATCCCACTTCTTTTGTTCCAAACTCAAAGAATATTCCTTCTCATGGCTGCTCAACTTGTTCTTTTTTTCTCTCAACATTCAAAGTTCACTTTGTCATATTTTCAAGCCTATATTTCTACTTCAGTTCAGTTCAGTTCAGTCGTTCAGTCGTGTCTGACTCTATGTGACTCCATGAATTGCCGCATACCACCAACTCCTGGAGTTCACTCAGACTCACATCCATCAAGTCGGTATTGCCATCCAGCCATCTCATCCTCTGTCATTCCCTTCTCCTCCTGCCCCCAATCCCTCCCAGCATCAGAGTCTTTTCCAATGAGTCAACTCTTCGCATGAGGTGGCCAAAGTACTGGAGTTTCAGCTTTAGCATCATTCCTTCCAAAGAAATCCCAGGGCTGATCTCCTTCAGAATGGACTGGTTGGATCTTCTTGCAGTCCAAGGGACTCTCAAGAGTCTTCTCCAACACCAAAGTTCAAAAGCATCAATTCTTCAATGCTCAGCTTTCTTCGCAGTCCA
>SJYC01070325.1:0-11078 GCA_006408675.1 Madoqua kirkii
TTTGATTGGAATCAAAAATTTCTGGAGACACATGACTGTCCCACTACAGCAGACAAAAGAGATCAGCAGGGCTTGGTTTGCACTGTCTGGAGTATTGTCTTCACAATAACAGTTGGTCAGTAAGTGTTTGTTAAATAAGTTCTTGCATGTCTGTTTGTACGGGTAGATTTTTTTTTTGTTTGTTTGGCTAGTTGGGTGGTTGTTTTTAGCTATGGGGCATGTGGAATCTTAGTTCCCCAACAAGAAAACTCCTGCAGAGGAGGCTCAGAGTCTTAACCACTGGCAAGGCCTTTTTGTTTGTTTTTTATTTGAGGAGGTGGGTAAATGCATTATTGCTTGGAGGAATACCCTTTTCTCTGAAACATTTTGCTCAGTACATTGTTAGGAAAGATGCTTATATACAAATCAGTGAATGAAAATTCTCTCTTTAACTTACTGATATAGAAATTTCGTACCAAAAGTTGGTCTTATTATTTCCTCAGAAGACCTTAAAAGTTCATAAGGCCTTGTCAGTGAAGTATATCTTAATGTGGATATTTATGTGTGTGTCTGCACTCAGTTGGTGTCCAACTCTTTGCAACCTTTTGGACTTTAGCCTGCAAGGCTCCTCTGTCCATGCAATTTTCCAGGCAAAAGCAGTGGAGTGGATTACCATTTCTTCTCCAGGGGATCTTCCTGACCCATGAATTCAACCCGTGTGTCTTTTGTCTCCTGCATTTGCAGGCAGATTCTTTACCACTGTTTATATGAGCTCCGATATTCAAGATATAATGAAAAACCTTTTTGGGGTAGTTTGATTGCAGTATATTCCAGCAACAAGTATTATATTATCATAAGCACAGAAATAAAGAGTAAAACCACCTGTGCTAGAATGCTAGCTCTTAGTACTAGCTGTGTGATGCTGGGCCATCATCTGGACACTATAGGCCTCATTTTTCTCATAAAATAATCTGTATTAGAAAACTGTGTCCACTGGGAACCTTGTGAGTTACAAGAAACATAAATTCTTGACCAGTTTATCTTACACAATACGAGTCTACCTTTTTTATTTATGTATCTAAAAAATAGTGGTAAAACTGTCATGGCCTAAGGAGAAATGAAAACAAAACATAATGTGCTTTCCTAGCTGATGGGCTTCCCCAGTGGCTCAGCGGTAAAGAAACTGTCTGCAGTGCAGGAGACACAGGAGACTTGGGTTCAATCCCTGGGTCAGGAAGATCCCCTGGAGGAGGAAATGGATATCCGCTCCAGTATTCTTGGCTGGAGAATCCCAGGGACAAAGGAGCCTGGTGGATTACATTCTGAGGTGTCGCAAAGAGTAGGACAGGACTTTGCAGTTAAGCAACAACAGCAATCCTGGATGCCATTCTGGAACAGATAAAGGACATTTGGTAAAACCTCAGAATCTTCAACCTGTCTTGATAAAAGGCATTTGGAAGGCCGTGCAGTCTTTTTCCTTTTCCTTTGGGACCTAGTAGTCATAGTAACTTGGCTGCCATAGAATACTTGGGAAATACAGGACAATATACTGTGAAATATTCAAGATGCTTATTCTTTCCCTTCACCATTAGTCAAAATTAAAGACACCTTCACATCTGCAGTACAGTTTGTAGAGTTGGGTTAAAACCCTGTAATTATTTTCCTATTTTTATTCACCTTTATTTCCGCCTCTTTTTCCCTAGCTTAAATATTTAGTAGACTAGAACTGTCTTTAGGATGATATATTTCTTAAAGACTTTATTTTTCAGTCATTGGTCAGAGTGCTATTATGTAAATGACTGAAGTAAGTATTAGCAATGTGAGTTTGAAGATCTTCAGGGTCAAAGGGTGACTCTGGAGAGAGAGGCTTCGGAAATAAAACTGAATAATAAAGGAGCAAAGTCAAGGAAGCTTTTAAATTCCTATAGGCAGAGGGTTTGACCACATCTCTGGAGGAAGATGAAAAGAAGACAGGCTTGGGGATAGAATTCACTGGAAAAGCATGGCACTGGAGGAAGGCAATGATCTCTTTTATAACTAAAACAGGCAACTGTGGAATGATTTGTTCAAATGCATTTGGCAGCCTTGGAATTATAGTTCAAATACCTTTAGCGCATATAATAACTTTTAAAATGTATTCATTGTTAGCTTGTGATCTGCCTACTTCTGAAAAAAAAAAAAAAACAGAGCCTTATTTAGCCTATACGTTTCTTGAGCAAATTAAAAATGGTATCTCCTTTTGTTGTGTGGACCACAACAAACTTTGGAAAATTCTTAAAGAGATAGGACTACCAGACCCTCTTACCTGTCTCCTGGGAAACCTGTATGTAGGTCAAGAAGCAACAATAGACCCAGACATGGAACAATGGACTGGTTCAAAGTTGGGAAAGGAGTACATCAAGGCTATGTATTGTCACCGTGCTTATTTAACTTATATGCAGAGTACATCATGAGAAATGCCAAGCAGAATGGATCACAAGCTGGAATCAAGATTGCCGGGTGAGATGTATGGACACAGTAATATGGAAACTTAGAATACCATATGTAAAATAGATAGCCAATGGGAATTTGCTGTTTGATTTGGGGAACTCAAACCAGGACTCAGTAACAACCCAGAGGGGTGGGTTGGGGAGGGAGGTTCGGTAGGGAGGTGACATGGGTATACCTATAGCTGATTCTATATTTGACAGAAAAAAAAAAACAAAATTATGTAAAACCATTGTCCTTCAATTAAAAATTAAATAAAATTAAAATTAAAAAAAAGATTGCTGGGAGAAATATCAACAACCTCAGATATGCAGATGATACCGTGCTAATGGCAGATAGTGAAGAGGAACTAAAGAACCTCTTGATGAGGGTGAAAGATGAGAGTGAAAAAGCCGGCATAAAGCAACATTCAAAACCTAAGATCATAGCATCACATCCCATCACTTTGTGGCAAATAGAAGGAGAAAAGGTGGAAATAGTGACAGACTTTATTTTCTTGGGCTTGAAAATCACTGTGGATGGTGACTGCAGCCATGAAATCAAAAGAAGCTCTTTGGAAGAAAAGCTATGACAAACCTAAATAGTTTAATGAAAAGCAGAGATAGATATCCCTTTGCCGACAAAGGTCCATGTAGTCAAAGCTGTATTTTTTCCAGTAGTCATGTACAGATGTGAGAGCTGGACCTTAAAGACTGAGCACTGAAGAATTAATGCTTTTGAACTGTGGTGCTGGAAAAGACTCTTGAGAATCTCTTGGACAGCAAGGAGATCAAACCAGTAAATCCTAAAGGAAATCAACCCTAAATATTCATTGGAAGGACTGATGCTGAAGCTCCAATACTTTGGCCACCTGATGCAAAAAGCCATCTCATTTGAAAAGACCCTGATGCTGGGAAAGATTGAGGGCAGGAGGAGAAGGGGGTGACAGAGGATGAGATATCTGAATAATATCACCGACTCAATGGATGGGTGGCAATGTATTTGAATAATTGTTCCCCAGGTGCAATTTCCCAATAGAGTCCAAGGGCCATTTAAAAAGCAAGGCTATGAGGTTCAGTTCAGTTCAGTTCCGTTCAGTCGCTCAGTCATGTCTGACTCTTTGCGACCCCATGAATCGCAGCACACCAGGCCTCCCTGTCCATCACCAACTCCCGGAGTTCACTCAGACTCGCTTCCATCAAGTCAGTGATGCCATCCAGCCATCTCATCCTCTGTCGTCCCCTTCTCCTCCTGCCCCCAATCCCTCCCAGCATCAGAGTCTTTTCCTATGAGTCAACTCTTTGCATGAGGTGGCCAAAGTACTGGAGTTTCAGCTTTAGCATCATTCCTTCCAAAGAAATCCCAGGGATGATCTCCTTCAGAATGGACTGGTTGGATCTCCTTGCAGTCCAAGGGACTCTCAAGAGTCTTCTCCAACACCACAGTTCAGAAGCATCAATTCTTTGGCACTCAGCCTTCTTCACAGTCCAACTCTCACATCCATACATGAACACAGGACAAACCATTACCAGGAGGCATTCACCTGCACTGACACCCATACATATATCAAATGTAGGGTTCATTTGTCTAACTCTTCATAAAAGTAAAATATTCTAATACTGGCAGGCTGAAATTATAAACTCTTAACGTTTATTATAGCTGTTGGTTTAATGGCAAGATTTACAGACATTCAGTTCCCTCTTCGTATGCTCTGTTGAGTCCGTGTTTTGAGGCGCACTAAGGTTCAGAAGGGAGGGTTCCCTTTGGTCCTCATTCTGAGTGGGTCCGTGTTGCCTCTGCTGCTTGCTTTCTCTATGGTCTTTGCTGTTGTTTTTCCTTTCTTTTATGTTCTGTGTTGGCGGACTACCACGTGGCAAACTTCTCACATAGTTTTGGGCTTTAAATCTGCCTTCTAATAACAGCGGCTTGCATGTGTGCATGCTAAGTCACTTCAGTCGTGTCCTGCTCTTTGCGTTCCCATTGACTGTAGCCCGCCAGGCTCCTCTGTCCATGGGATTCTCCAGGCAAGAATACTAGAGAGGATTGCCGTGCCCTCTTCTAGGGGATCTTCCCCACCCACGGATCGAACCTGCTGCTCCTCGGCTCCTGCATTTCAGGCAGATTCTTTAGCGCTGAGCCACCAGGGAAGCCCAATAATAGCAGACCCTTCCCCCCAAATATCTAGATTCCTCATTTCCTTTTAATTATAGTTTATAATCTGTTCATGATGAGGAAGCCAGTTTACTAGGGGAGTTTATCCTAGTCTACTGAGATAAAAGTTAATTGACTCTATGCAAGTGCCTCCTGTCCCCTGATGAAACAAACGAACCTAAGTTTTACTGCCCGGGTGGTATGATACCTCCTTGAGATGCTGAAACACTCTTGGCTGAGATGACCCATATCCTTTCTAACACTTGATTGTTGTGTTCCACATGGGTACATTTATAGAAAGTAACCTCCAGATAATGTTGTAATGGAAGGTTTTATTACCTGTGAATAAAATCTAAGGTACAGGAAAGCCAGGTGATTAATTGTGTGAGCTCTGAAGCTTGGCTGCCTGGAGTTGAGTCTCCTGTGTCATTCCCCAGTTGTATGATGGAGGGCAATGTGCCTAACCTTTTGTGCCTTCTTTTATTCATCTGTAGAATGGGCAGAAGAGCAGCACTTATTCCAGTGAATTGGATGAAGGTTAAATGACTTATTTATGTAAAGTGCTAAGTACAGGAAGTACTTAAGTGTTAATTATTTTATTTATTATTATAATTATTAAGAAGAGAAGGAGGAAGACAACTTGTTAGGAAGCAAGTTCTCCAAACAAACTTCAAGTTAAATATCACCAGTGAGACTGGTGCCTAGAAACAGATGTGTATTTTCCATCTCTGATATTTGTCACTTTGAAATGTACAAAGTTCTGGAGGCAGTAGTGTATTAGATTTATTAGTCAAGGATCTACAGAGACACAAACCCCATAGGGTATATAGAGATATACGTAAGAAGAGACTTATTACAAGGAATTGCCTCAGAATTATGGAGGCTATCCAAGGGCAGTAGAATATTCTCTCTCAAGCAAAAACAGCAAATTCGCTGCTTCTCCTCCCGTTTGTTCTGTTCAGACCTTCAGTGGATTCAAGGTTGCTCACATTTATTGGTAAGGTTGATTGCTTTTACTGGGTCTGCCAATTCAAATGCTCATATCTTCTAATGTTTTCCCAATTCTCGGCCATTCCTTAGACTAGTCAATTGAAAAGTGAAAGTCATTCAGTCATGTCCCACTCTTTATGGACTATACAGTCCATGGACTTCTCCAGGCCAGAATACTGGAGTGGGTAACCATTCCCTTCTTTAGGGGATCTTTCCAACCAAAGAATCACACTGAGGTTTCCCACATTGCAGGCAGATTCTTTACCAACTGAGCTACCAGGGAAGCTAGAATTGTCAAGTTTACATAAAATCAATAGAACTGAGAGGGAAATGGACAGCAATGCAATGATAGTAGGAAGCTAAGTGCTCCACTTCCATCAGTGAATGGACCATCCAGGCTGGATCACTGGGGAAACAACAGATTTAACTAACACCCTGGACCTTATGGGGCTTTCCTGGTACCTCAGTTGGTCTCTTGTGGCTCAGCTGGTAAAGAATCTGCCTGCAATGCAGGAGACCTTGTTCAATCCCTGGGTTGGAAAGATCCCTTGGAGAAGTGAAAGGCTACCCACTCCAGTATTCTGGCCTGGAGAATTCCATGGACAGAGGAGCCTGGTAGGCTACAGTCCATGAGGTCTCAAAGAATCTGACATGACTGAACGACTTTCACATTTACTTTCTGGACCCTGTGGACCTAACAGAGTGCTCCATCCAACAGCATCAGGGAGCATGTTCTTCTCAGTCACACATGGAACTTTCTCTAGGATGGGTCATATGTTGGCCTTTGGAACAGATCTTGACAAATTTGGGAAGATTGCAATCGTACCTTCCAACTACATTGCAATCATGTCTTTTCCAATCACATTGGTATGAAATCAGTAGAAAAATGGGAAAATGCACAAATGCGTGGAAATTAGACAGCTTGCTCCTGGACAGCCAATGAATCAGGTAGGAAATCTAGAATATCAGGGAGTATACTGAATATGGAGATATATTAATACAACTCTAATAGATGTTTTTATTTTCATTTTTTTAAGATGTAACTTATTATGAAAGTCATTTGTGTTGAGTGTACAGTTCAGTGCCTTTTAGAAAATTCAGTTGTGTAACTATCCTCACTATCTTTTTTAGACTATTCTTATCAACTTAATTATGTACTCATTTGCAATCACTTCCTGTTCTCACCCTCCACCCCAATCCCTGGTATCTACTCATCTACTTTCTGTCTCTGGGATTGGCTTTTCCACATATACCATATAAATGAAATCATATTATATATGATCTCTTGTGGCAGGCTTCTTTCACTTGGCATAATGTTTTTGTTTCATTCATATTATAGCATGTATCAGTAGTTTCCTCCTTTTTATGGTTGAATCCCATTTCATTGTATGTATATATCACATTTTATTCATCTGTTCATCAGATGGTCAACATTTGGGTTATTTCCACTGTTTGAACATACCTATAAAAATCGCTTTGTGTGAACATATGATTGTATTTCTTCTGGGTAGATACCACAGAGTGGATTTCCTGGATTGTCTGGTAACTCTGTGTTTAAGTTTTAAAGAAATGGCCAACTGTTTTCTATTTTACCTCCCACCAGTAGTTTTTCCACATCCTCATCAATTCTTGTGATTATCTGTCTTTAACTGAGCTTCCCTAATAGCTAAAGATACTGAGGGTCTTTCCATATGCTTTTTGATCATTTATGTATCTTGTCTGGAGAAATACTATTCAAATATTTTGTCTATTTTTAAATGGGGTCAGTTATCTTCCTATTATTAAATTGTCAGTGTTCTTTCTATATTCTGAATAAAGCATCCTTTTTTATTTCCTGAAACATTTTGAAATACATTTTTTTTTCAATCTCAGAGTGCCACTGAGGAGGTAATTTAAAGTTCCAGGGCCTTCATAGTGCTTCATCGCAAAAGCAACCCTGATTAGAAGTTGCCACAAGCATCCAGCCCTCAGCAGGCTCCGCTGCTGGGTCAGGTCCTGCGGCGTGACCAATTCATCAAAGTGTAGTTTGTCTGTGTCAGTCTCCCAACAGCGAGAGCTGGGTGCACAGCAAGAACTAGGTCTGACATTAACAGTCATGTGCCCTGAATTTTAATTTTAAGCACCTTGGTTTTAATGTTTGCTCCTGAAATCTAGAGCAGCCAGAGTGAGTGACAGGAGCTTATTATGAGATCCTATCCTGGTGTATAATTCTTCATACAATCCCAAGTTTGCTTCTTGGTTCACAAGGAGCCCCTTGGGGCAAGCAGCATTGTGGGCTGTTGAACTGAGACGTTCAGAAACTGCTGACTCAGAAAAGCCCATTTCCACAGGACTTAAGAGGAGTCCTAATGTCACTTTCACTCCTCAAAAGCCTCCCTCTGGATTCTTTTCCTTGGGTGGGCCTTCCTTGTCAAACCTCATAATACACTCTCTGTATCATTCTCTTGTGTGAGCAGCAGCCATCTGGGGCTTCTATGAGCCTTAGAAATGCCTTTCACAACATTGTAACCAATGAAGTTCCTTGTGTTTTCAAGACAGATCATCTATTGGTGACAATAAAAAGGTTTTAAATTTCTGAAAGAGTTTATCTTACGAGAGAACAGTTTAATTTTCTACTAGCCAAAAAGACTTCCTATGCTTTAAAATAATATTGTTGCCTTTACATCAGTGTACATATTAAGAGGAATTACCCATGCTGCTGCTGCGAAGTCACTTCAGTCGTGTCCAACTCTGTGCGACCCCATAGACGGCAGCCCACCAGGCTCCCCCGCCCCTGGGATTCTCCAGGCAAGAACACTGGAGTGGAGTGCCATTTCCTTCTCAAGGAATTACCCATAGGTGGCACTTTTGGTGGCACTTTTTAAATCCTTCAGCTTTCACGACACATTAGGTTGTTAGTGCTACTCCTGAGATTCAGTCTTAGAATGAGAAGTAAAAAAAAATTCGGAAGAATGACTTTTCTGATCTACAGTCTGTCTTTATCTGCTACATTCAGTCAGCTTCATGGGGTATCAGGTAAGCAAGATCACATTTTGGAAAGCTGGGAAGACATAGTCAAGCAATCCTTGAAGAAAAGACTAGCCCTAGTTGATCATTTTGTTTTCTAAATTGTAAACTCATAATCTGTATATCTGTTGAGGGATAAATATCTGTTGAGTAACTACAGCAGTCCCAGATACTTCATGGTGCTTTATTAAAGCTGTTAGTGAATTTTCACTTGCCGTAAAATGACATGCTAGTAGCATCTCTCTGGTTGAGCCCCTTGCCTAGAGAACTCACTAGAGATGTTTCCACTTATGCCACCTTGTATTTAGCTGCATTGCTTCCTTTGTTAATTAACATTTTTGTTTACTATATTGGCTCTACTTCTATTACTGTAAGTGCTTCTTGTTAATCCTTTGGGCTTAGGGCTTGCAATATTAATTGTCCCTTACCCAACATCAGAGAGATCTGAGTTACAGTTTGGTTTTTGTCTTCCTCCTTCGTGAAGTCCAAGCAAAACCCCATTTCCTTGGAATCTGGGTGTTTTTGGTTTCTAATCAATTGGTTGATTCTCCTTTACACTTCTGAGAACTACTCCACTCAAGGAAAATATCCTTCTCCCATTTTAGTTATCTTCTATATGGCAATCAAATGTAGTTAAGCCTAATCTTCATTAGGTAAATATACTTAAAATACCTATGCGAAGATTAGTTCCAAACTGTCTTTAATGTATCACCACAATGTTTTGCAATATTTATTTGTTGTCAACATCCTTACGCAGCTCAAATGCCAAAGTTGGGACTTTTCCTAAGGTATTAAACGAAGCTTCTTAAATTTCATCCCAAATACATTTTAAACCATAAGAAATCTCTTTGTCTTAGTAGGGAAAGTGAAATGTTTTCTCATGTTAAAACTTGTAGCGTTTAAAAACCTTTTTGGGGGAGGATGGTTTGGGGGAGAATGGATCCATGTATACATACGGCTGAGTCTCTTCACTGTTCCTATGAAACTATCATAACTTTGTTATTTGGCTATATCCCAATACAAAATTTTTTTGGTTTTAAAATAAATTAAATTAAATTTTTTTAAGAAAAGAAAAAAATTACAGATTAAAAAATAACTTTTTATTGTTACTAACCAACCTGTCAGACAACAGGAATTTATTGGGCAATTACCATGCATTTGGTACTTTTGAAAAATAAGAAAAAATACAAAATATGGCCCTGTTTTTAAGGAGCTTAAATTTGTTTATCTATTTATTTATTCATTTATTCAAGCGATGTTTACTAAACATCTAGTGTGTGCCAGCCACATAATCTAGTTGAAGCTAAATCAGCAGAGCAATTATATCTTAAGAGCAGTACAGGAGGAGATCAGAGAGAAGACAGAGCCTCCAGAGGAAGCAGCTGCCCTGGCTAGATGTCTCCACTCCCTCACAGCAGGAAGTCTCCTGGTGGCTTCCTTCACTTCTGATGTGATTACAAAGCCTCCGTGACCTGACCCAGCCTGCACTGGGCTCCTCAGGTTATAAACACTTGACAAGCTGGAAAGAAAGATAGGGAGTGTTGCTAAGTGTGAGATTCCTCTTTGAAGTATCTTGACCTTTGTTCCAAAAGATTATTCTTTCCAGCATGGGTGCACTGTGTATAAAAATCCAGCGTTAGGAGTCCTTAAGGAAATCTCACCTTAAAAAAGACTTTTTCCTACTCATTTTTAACCCAGCATGCAGGATCATCCATAAATATACTTGAGTGATTATTATTTATCAAGCCACTCATCTTAGTTCTCTCTTTGTATTAGTTATCTTTTGCTTCCATAACAAGTTACTCCCAAACTTAGTGGCTTAAAATAACATAGATTTTCTTATTTCACAGTTATGTGGGTCAACAGTTTAAACCTGATTAAAGTGTAGGTGTAGCTTCCGTGGTGGCTCAGTGGTAAAGAATCTGCATGCCAATGCAGGAGATACGGGTTTGATCCTGCCTGCTGCAGGAAGATGCCCTGGAGGAGAGCATGGCATCCCATTCCAGTATTCACTCCTGGAGAATCTTAAGGACTGAGGAGCCTGGCAGACTACAGTCCATGGGATCACATAGAGTCAGACAAGACTGAAACAGCTGAGCCCACACACAAGGTGTGGGTCCTCTGCCTCAGAGCCTCTGCCTAACCCTCAAAGGGTTGGCTTGGCTTGAGGACTCATTTGAAAGTTAGATTGGGGAAGGATGCATTCTCAAGCTCACACAGTGGTAGTTATTGGCAGGATTCAGCTCCTCCAGGTTTGATGGACTGAAAGTTTCAGTTCCTCATTGGCTGTTTGCCTTAGTCTACATTCAGTTCTTTGTCATGTGGGCCTCCCAAGACTGCTCACTTCATCAAAACATGCACTCCAAGAAGTCCATAGAGACAGTCTGCTCTCAAGATGGAAACTGTACTTTTTACAACCTCATCACAAGGGTGATACCTCCCCAACATTGCCATATCCTAATAGTTAGAAGCAAGTTGCCCAAATG
>SJYC01070326.1:0-32489 GCA_006408675.1 Madoqua kirkii
AAAGATTAAAAATCTAGAGTAGAGGTTGGATTTTCAAAAATACAATATTAAAGAAAAGAAGAAGAAAAAAAAACAAAGTCACAAGAATTATTGAATATATATATATATATGAAGTTTGCTTTAAAAATAGGGTCTTTTTTTGAAAAGTAATAGTAGGTTATAAAAATGAAAATTAAAGGAGTAATAGAGGACTTAAAAATTAAAAAAGGTTTAAAAAAAGAAAAGAAAAAAAATGATTGTAAAAATAGTAAAGATATATCTAGGACTTTCTCTGGTGGTGTTGTGGGCAGTGTGGGGTCAGTTCATTTTCAGATAGTTCCTTGGTCCAGCTTCTATTTCTCAAGATCTATAGGCTCCTTCCTATGTAGTTTGTACGAACAACAGGCTTTTAATCCACTGCACCTGTCACTCCCAAAGCGGTTCCCTCTTTTTAGCTTCTTCTGTTTGCTGGTCTCTTCAGTGTCTGATTTCCGCCCTGACACAAGGCGGGTGGTGGTGGACACTGTTTTTAGGCTCACTTGTTCAGTTGCGCTGTGGGGAGGGAGGGACGCTGCCAACAAATAACACTGGCATGTGCTTGCAGTGTCTCGGCCACGCTGGGCCTGCCCCCACTCATGGTGCACACCGCTCAGGCTCTAGGTTGCTCTGCTGGGAACCGTTGGAGGCCAGCCCTGGGCTGCATGCACCTGCCCGGTGTAAGCCGCTGAGGCTCAGGCACTCAGGTAGTCCTCAGAGGTGCAGACTCGGTTGGACTTGAGTTTTGTGCCCTTCCCAGGTCCAAGTAACTCAGATGTTTGGCGAGCGCAGTTGCTGCGACTTATCACCTCCCCCGTCTCTGCCGCTCAGTTTTCTGGGTGTACAACTGGCGCACCTTCTCAGGCGGATGATGACTGTCCAGAGCCCCAAGAAGTCTTAGTTAGAAAAGAAGCCTGTTTGTAGTTTGGTAGTTAATGTCTCTCTTGCTGCAATTACCCCCTTCCGGCTCTGGTTGCCTGTCACCAGAGGGGGATGGTCCGCAACAGGCTATTTCTGTTCTGTCCTTTGTTCTGTGTGTGGTCCTGGCGGTGTCTTATGTTAGAGGTTTTTGCGTGGTAGCTATCTCACAGTTTGGTTTGCTAGTCCAAGTTAGTTTGCTCTGGTTACCCTCGGGGCATTCGGCCTGATCCTTAAAAATCAATGCAGCCCATGCCCCCTTGCCCAGCCCCTGCTTGCTAGTAGCGGATGCAGGCATCTGCGCTGCTTTTCTGCTGGGGAAGTTATCGTTGGGCTCATAATCTGTGGGTTTTAATTATTGATTTATTTTTCCTCCCTGTTATGTTGCCCTCTGTGCTTCCAAGGCTCACCACAGACTCGGCAGTGAGAGTGTTTCCTGGTGTTTGGAAACTTCTCTCTTTTTAAGACTCCCTTCTTGGGAAGGAGCTCCCTCTCTACCTCTTTTGTCTCTTTTTGTGTCTTTTATATTTTTCCTACCTCTTTTCGAAGACAATGAGCTGCTTTTCTGGGTGTCTGATGTCCTCTGCCAGCATTCAGAAGTTGTTTTGTGGAATTTACTCAGCACTGAAATGTTCTTTTGATGAATTTGTGGGTGAGAAAATGGTCTCCCCGTCCTATTCCTCCGCCATCTTAGGACTGGACCCCATATTTGTTAATTTATGTATCCAAGGACTTCCCTGGTCGTCCAGTTGTTGGGGCTCTGTGCTTCCACTGTTGGGGGGGCATGGGTTTGATCCCTGGTCAGGGAAATAGGATCCCCCTTGCCATGCAACAGAGCTAAAAACCCCCAAAATTCATGCCTCAATTTAGCAAATGCTTATTGACAGCCCACTGCTATGCCAGACTCCATTGTGTGAGTTTTGGATACAATGGAGAATAACACGTATGGAGCTCCCTGCCTCACAGAACTCAGATCGCAGCAAAGAGGGGCATGCTCTAGGGTGCAATGGGAGAGAAGGGTTTGAGGAGGATGACAGTGGTGGGGATGAGGTCAGGGAGATAATGGAAACTGGTCTTAATGCCTTATCTATCAGTTCGTCCAGTCAGTCAGTCATGTCTGACTCTTTGCGACCCCATGTAGCACACCAGCATGGAATGTAGCACACCAGCATCACCAGCTCCCGGAGTTTACTTGAACACATGTCCATTGAGTCAGTGATGTCATCCAACCATCTCATCCTCTGTCATCCCCTTCTCCTCCCGCCTTCAATCTTTCCGAGCATCAGGGTCTTTTCAAATGAATCAGTTCTTCGCATCAGGTGGCCAAAGTATTGGAGTTTCAGCTTCAACATCAGTCCTTCCAATTTAGCTTTTTCTCTGTGTGAAATAAGGAACCAGTGGAGAATTTTGAACAGAGAAGCAGCATGATCTAACTTAAACGTGTTGAAAATACATGTAAACTGTGTCGATGAGAGACTAAAGGATGGGTGCAAGGATACCTACCAGGAGTCTGTAACAGTCCCCCTGAAGCGAGAGTTTGGGAGCCTGAACCAGAGCATCATAGGAAAGGTGATAAGAGCTATTTAGATACATGGTATATTTTGAAGGTAGACTGACATTTCCTAACATCTGCATAGTGTGTGTGAGATAAAGGAGTCAAGAATGTTTTTGGCAGTTGAAACAGAGTTGCCATTAACTGGATGGGGAATTCTCAGGGTGGAAGCAGTGTTAAACTTGTGAACTTTGAAATTTCTCTTTAACATCTGAGTGGATGCGGCCCAGCTTACCATTTAGAAGAAGTCTGAGCTGGAGATACACATTTGAGTGTTGTCAGCATAGGAAAAACGCACAGTATTTAAAGCTATGGATTGATGAAAACACCAAGGAAATGAGAATTTAGAGAAGAAAGGAGAACAAAGGCCCTTGGGCAGTCAGGCATTGAGAAATGGGGGAAAGGAAGAGGTAACTTGAATTCAGAGTGCCAAATGACCTCACCGCACTTGTCAGGAAAAGTATACATGAGAACATTGCATACTAAGTGACCATGATCTTTAAAAATTCTTGCTTTTTCATTCTATATCCAAGGACCTGCTCTGACTCTGTTGACTTATTTGTATGTCTCAAGTGGATTCAAGTAGGTTAGTGTTAGTAGTCTTATTATGTAGGTTTGTTTGTTTGTTTGTTCCTAAGTAAAGACAATAGTTTGCTTGAGATTTTTTCAGACCACATTATAGATTCACCTAATTCAAGATTGTTTCAGCAGTCTGCTGCGCACACATGCCCCCCTTTCTTTGTGCTCTGTGTCCACTGTCTCAAGTGGTGTGTAACTGTTTACTCTTTACAAAATACAGTCTAAGCCAGCTCCTGGGTTGCCTCTACCAAGTAAGTAAACCTCAGGTACTTAATTCCTATGAATCAATCTCTGCTTTTTAGTTCCTAATTCTGATATTCAGAGAATGGTAGGTTGTTCAAGATCTAAGAGGATCTCCACCATCTTGTGTTTGGCTTAAGTTGCAAAAATAACTTTGGGAGTTCCTTGTTTTGTATTTTACTTGAAAAATTTGGTTAACATCATTTTTAAAGTGAACAATCTTAAAGGTTTTTTTTTTTTTAAATCTGTGTAATACATCCAATATTACAAAGGACTTGTGAAGCTTGTAACAGTTCCCATCTTATTGTTGATGGATCTGAGGTTCAGATGAGAATGTTGTGCAGTAAGACGAAGCCTGGTCTCATCCTTAGCTCAGTGCTCTTATCACAATGATACATCTTTTTCTAGAAGCATCGTGACAGATTAAGGGCTCAGGCTAACATGCTAGCCAGATTGCCGTCTTAGCAAAGCCTATGTCCTGATTCTTCCAGTTGTTTGCTTTCTTTGACACCATTTCAAGTAGGACTAATACCCAGAGCATTAATTGGACCACGCTATGGAGAAGGCAGTGGCACCCCACTCCAGTACTCTTACCTGGAAAATGCCATGGACGGAGGAGCCTGGTGGGCTGCAGTCTGTGGGGTCGCTAAGAGTTGGACACGACTGAGCGACTTCACTTTCACTTTTCACTTTCATGCATTGGAGAAGGCAATGGCAACCCACTCCAGTGTTCTTGCCTGGAGAATCCCAGGGATGGCGGAGCCTGGTGGGCTGCCGTCTATGGGGTATCACAGAGTCGGACACGACTGAAGCAACTTAGCAGCAGCAGCATGGTTGATACAGGGCTCCCCAGGTAGCACTGTATGGTAAAGAAACTGCCTGCCAATGCAGAGATGCAGGAGACTTGTGCCTGATCCTTGGATCGGGAAGATCCCCTACAGAAGGAAACGGCAACCCACTCCAGTATTCTTGCCTGGAAAATTCCATGGACAGAGAACTCTAGTGGGCTACAGTCCATGGGGCCACAGAGTCTGACATGACTGAGTGACTAAGCACACCATGGTTGGTATAGTTGACGAAACACCTAAATTTAACAGTCCTTTCACAGATATGGGTCTTTGGGCAAGTCAGATGCAAAATGTGATACAGCTTGGGCTCTCTTGAAAACCAGAGCTGTGAATCACTTTTAGGGTGGGAAAGCGTGGGCTCTGCCATCCCTCTGTGCCCTGTTTATTGACCTAGCTCTAGGCTATCAGTTCGCAAGGTGGAAATTATCTCTTCAACCTACACCTACTGTGCGCTTATGTAAAAAGTCAGATAATAAGCTACAGACACAAATTCAGTATTCACAAGAAAGGCTGAGAACATTTCGCAAAGGACTGCTGGTTGCCTTGGCAACCTGACAGCCCCCTAGGACAAGGCTCCAAATAGACAGGAGGCGCAGATGCCAAGGCCAAGGTCTGTAGGAAGATGGCTCTGTGTGCTTACACTCTCTGACGGCATTTATCTCCGAAACACGAAAGCCCCAAGGCCTATGCTCGGGAAGGTAGCCTGACAGTCAACAGGAGACCGAGACTGGTCTGATGTGATCTGCTTGAGTAGAAGAGCACGTCTGTTTGTTTTCCCTTACACAGCTCCACCGTTTGGATGACTCCAGAATAAAAATAGCAAATGGAGGCATAGCTCTTGTCCAGTTAGTTTACTACCATCCTGAAAAGTATGATTTAGAAAATGGAAGGTGATCCTTTTTTAATATTTAAAGAAGTATTTAATTCATTTATTTATTTGACTGTGCCGGGGTTTAGCTGGGGCATGCAGGATCTTCAGTTGTGGCGTGTGACCTCTTAATTGCAGCATGTGGGATGTAGTTCCTCGACCAGGGATGGAAGCCAGGCCCCCTGCATCGGGAACATAGTCTTAGCCCCTGGGCCACCAGGGACGACCCAGGAGGTGATCTTTTTAACAAACACATCAGAATTTACCTATCCATATGATGGGTTTCCTTCAAGAGGGGAGAGCAAGGGCATGACTGTTGCCTAAAATATTAGCGGTGCTGAATGTGTTCATTTTTAGAAAGTACCTTTGTGGCATTTGCTAAACATACTAAACAAAATCAATCTGATTAGCTTTGGGGAGGGGTCACACTTCAAGTCTGTTAGTTCTTGACTGGAAAATGAACTGTATATTGATATGTCACTCCCTATTGCCCAACACATACTGGTGGTTCATGAAATCTTTGATGAGTGTTGTTAATAATCCACCTCCATGACTGGATTGCCCCCAAATCAAATCCATCTTTAAAAATTCACCAGCACCTGTAAGTCAAAAGGACATTCAGCAGAGTCTAGCTGGGTTTCCAAAACGGCATTCCCAGAAAGCTGGGACCTTTGGATTTCCCAGGTGGGTAAAGAATCCACCTGCCGGGGCAGGAGATGTGGGTTCGATCCTTGATCTGGGAAGCTCCCCTGGGGAAGGAAATGGCAACCCAGCCCAGTATTCTTGCCTGACAAATCCCCAAGGACAGAGGAGCTTGGTGGGCTAGAGTCCATGGGGCCACAAAGAGTTGGACGTGACTGAGTGACTAAGCAACAACAACAGAAAGCTGTGAGCAAGGATGATAGCCCTGGAACATTACATGGTATCCTCATGAGACTTCTTTGAAGGAGGCAATAATCAGTTGGTGTTCACTTGAAAAGGGGCAATATTCACTAGGTGCAGTGATTTACAATGTATTCATTTCTGAACAGCAAAGTGATTCAGTTATACATATGATTCAGTTATACATATGCTTTGCATTATGACTTATCATAGTTCCCTATGCCATACAGTAGGACCTTGTTGTTTATCCAGTCTATATATGCTAGTTTGCATTTGTGCAGTGGTTTTAAATCATGGCCACATATTCTTTGACATTTTGCCCATGAAAGATGGGGTTTGTGTTCTCTTGAAAGTGAGCAGTCTTATGACTTCTTTGATTAATAGGATTCAATGAAACTGACACTGTGTGTGCGTGTCTTAATTGTCCAATCATATCCAACTCTTTGTAACCCTATGGACTGTAGCTTTCCAGGCTCCTCTGTCCATGGAATTCTCCAGGCAAGAATACTGGAGTGGATAGCCATTCCCTTCTCCATGGAATCTTCCCAACCCTGGGGTTGAACCTGGGTCTCCTGCACTAAGGGCAGATTCTTTACCATCTGAGCCACCAGGGAAGCCCCCAAAGTGACTCTATATGGCTACTAAGGCCAGGTCATAAAAGTTCATGCTGTTTCTGCCTTGTAAGCTGGATATTCACTTTTAGAGCCTTGAGGTGCTTTCTTGCATGACTACCTTGATTCCACCCTGTTGTGGGGAAGCTCAATATACATGGAGAGGTCAAATGTAGATGCACTGATCAACAGCCCAGGCTTTGAGGCTTTCCAGCTCAGGCATCAGACTTAAATGAAGACATCTTCAGATGATTCTAAGGCCCAGCTCTTCCAGCTGCTCTCAGCTATTTGAGTCTCCCCAGCTGAGGCCTGAGGCATTGTGGAGCAGAGGCAGTCCCCACCACACTGTCTAAATTCCAGACCTAGAGAATTTGTGAACATAACAAAATAGCGTGCTGCTAACTTTGGGATGGCTTGGTAGGTAGCCAGAGTGCTTGGCTTGACAAACACTGAACAGTTATAAGGAAGTCATATTATTTTAAAAGCCTACCTCTCCTATCTGTTCTAGATCAACTGAACAAAGATTATAAAGAATAGTTTACTTGTTTTTACCATTATTGTACCAGATAGTGAATCTAAGTTTTAGATCTCATGGTATTGGTATCTCCTGTTAAGCCTGCCATGATTGAGAGGAGGGTCTTTCTGGGCCTTTGTTTCTTCATCTGTAAGATGAGCAATAGGTATTCTCTACTGATTTCTTGATTTTAAGGTTTCAGGCATGAACTGGGTGCAAAAAGTATTCTTCCCACACCAGTGTTGAGTAACCAAACAAAATAAGAGAAAACGTGACGTAGACATACAACAGAATAGTATTCAGCCTGAAAAAGGAGTGTGTACTGACATAAGGTACCACGTGGATGAATCTTGAAAACATTACCTTTAGTGAAATAAGCTAGACAGAGAAGGAAAATATTATATGACTCCACTTAAATGAGGTACCTAGAATAGGCAAATTCATAGACACAGAGAGTATTGTGTTGGTCGAAAAATGTGTTCAAGGTTTTTGTAAGATATTATGGAAAAACCTGAATGAACTTTTTGGGCAGCCCAATAGAGTGGAGGTTATTAGGGGCTTAGAGAAGAGGGGACAGGGAGTTAGTGTTTATTGGGTACAGAGTTTCAGCATGGGAGGATGAAACAGTTCTGGACATGGAGAGTATTGATGATTGAGCAATACTGAACATGGAGTTAGTGCCACTGAATTATATATCAAAAAATGGTCCAAATGCAAATTTCTATGTTGTGTGTATTTCATAACAGTAAAAACATTAAAAAAAAGAGTTTATTCCCATAAACTTTGGTGCTGAAGCCCTAAATCTCTTATCTCTATGAAGAATGAAGATGTGTGCTCCTGCTCACCTTCATATAGTTATCTCGGTGGGTTAGAAATGTTCTCAGCCTTCTCCATGGTCCCAGGAAGCAACCCAGACCTTCATCTCATCAACAGAGATTTCTGGATGCTAAAAAAGAGCCTCCACAATTTGGTGGCCCATCACCCTCACTTGACAAGTGAGGAAGAGGAAATAAACCTCAAGGAACCACCTTCTGTGGGAATAAAAGTAATCCAGCTAGACACCTTAGAGTTATAAATAAATTACATTTGTCCTTCTTCCATCCAGAATAATAATTCTGGTTTTCTCTAAAAGTCCTCTTTTTAACTTGCTTGTAGTTTTTCTATTCATCTCTAGGCCAAGGAGGTCATAGAACCTAGAACAGGACTTTAGTGAGATTATTCTCTTGAAGCTCTACTTTGAAATTTCCTTCTCAACATAGTCATCCAAGCAGCCACCATGAATTCGCGAGAGTTGGCGTGAAAGATGGAATCTATTTGCTGTTCCTGTTACAATGTGCTTTATGGTGACATGGTGGGCACTGAACTTGAAGTCCAATGACCTGAATTTAAATCTAGAGTCTGCCGTGACCTAGGGCAGTCATTAAACCTCTCTGTTCTTCAATTTGCTTCATCCATAAGTGAAGCAATTGGAGGAGATAGATGCTAAAATGCCCGTTAGCATGTGTGACTCTGTAATTACCTGGTTATACATTTATTTTTGTTTGTGCTTTGAAAATTAGGAAGTGACCTAAATACTTGAAAGTTACGCATCGATCACTTCTGTGTTTTCCACGTGAAGATGGAAACTTGCCTGGGCTGGTGGGTAGTCTCATTGCAGTGGATGCTTTGCTGCGTTCCCCAGTCTTCACTCCAGACAGAAGGGCTTGTTCCACCAGCAGCGGGGCTGGTGCCTGCAGACCTCTCTGCAGTGTCAGCCCCTCTCAGGCTCTTGATCTTGACTGAACCCCACATTGCCTGATGCATCCTGCCTTCCTGGGTGCAGCCTGTGCCCAGTGCCTGACTCATGTGGGTTACAGAGGCCCCCACCCCAACTCGGGACAACCCAGGAAAGGTCTGACAAGGTTCAGAGCTCCTTGCAGGGTTGGCTGAGGCCTTTGGAGAAACTAAATCACAACCTGGAGTTTCTCTCTGACCAGACTTTCTTCCTTTCGACCTGAGTCGAATCACGACCAAATCACTTTGCTCTACACCCAAAACTAACCCTATATTATAAATCAACTATATATCAATTAAAAATAAATTAATTTTAAAAGCAAAATAAGTTACCCTAGAGTTGGGAACCTAGGGAACAGCAGAGCAGTCCTACCTCTCGTGGTGGTGGTTTAGTTGCTCGGTCTTGTCTGACTGTTGCAACCCCATGGACTGTAGCCTATCAGGGGCCTCTGTCCATGGGATTCTCCAGGCAAGAATGCTGGAGTGGGTTGCCATTTCCTTCTCCAGAGGATCTTCCAGACCCAGGAATCAAACCCTGGTCTCCTGTACTGCAGGCAGATCTTTACCAACTGAACTAGAAGTGCTACCTCTAGCCCTTGACCAATTCTGAAGACAGAAAGAGGACAAGATAGGAATCCCATTGGCCTTCTGCAGGTGGAGAGAACAGGGGAGCCCCTGTGGGAGGAGGCAGACAGGAGACGTCTCTCTCCACACACCTGGATTGTCATTTGCGGCTCCTACCTGGGTCAGGAAGAGCCTCTGGAGAAGAGCATGGCAACCCATTCCAGTATTTTTGCCTGGAGAATTCTGTGGACAAAATAACCCGGTGGGCTGCAGTCCATGGAGTTACAAAGAGTCAGACACGACTAAGCGACTAACACACACAAACCTGTGTTGGTGCAGTGTCAAGCCTGGGACCATGAGCTTTCCCTGTTGAGCCCTGTGCTACCTGGACACCTCTCCCAGCCTGTCTACCCGTACTGTTGCAGAGGGCGGAGCTTTGTTAAAAAAAAATATCAGAAGGTCTGCCTTCTTTCCCATGTTGCAACGATGGCTGGTGCAGAATAGCAGCTGCTCCTTAGACAGGTCATGTGAGCTCTGGTTTGCCACAGTCTCCACCATTCCCTATTGCCAGTCCTGACCAATGCCCCCAAATGCATCAGCTGCAGAGAGGGATTTTCTGTTCTGAGAGGGGATACACCCGATGATCCCCACTTCCCAGGGGACCCATCAGGGTGGCTGTGTGGCCTGACATCTGGGGCAGTGACAGTAGACGAGGTTGTAGCTTCAGCCCCACCACCACCACACTCAGCATCTTACAGAAACTGCAGACCTCATTTTGCCTCCATTTTCTCATCCGTCCGTTGAGAATGATAACACTTGTCCTGCCTTCATAGAAAGCAGTTGTGAAAAACAAATGTGATCATCATTATAATAGCATTGCTTGGAGGTTACAAGTGTACTATCCAAAACCTATTTTTACATCTCCTGGAAACAGAGGTGGAGAATTGAGATTGTTGTTTGTTAATTCTGAATTTTAAAAATATCTCATATCATTTTATTTCTTATCACAGATGATACAGAACTTACCCGTTTTGCTAAACGGCTTCATGTTTTCCTTCCTTGTGTGAGGTTTTGTTGTGGATATGTATTAGCTTAATAGTTATCTAATCCCCAGTCCAAAGACCTCAGATTAAAGGTCAATCAAATATGTTCAGCTTGCAAACAGAATGGATTTTGACTCCCATAATGTTGTGGTTGTTTTTTAAACTTGAATTAGCTGACAGTACAAATCCAGGTTTCCAGCTTTGTTAAAAAAATATGAAAAGATCTGCCTTCTTTCCCATGTTGCAACAATGGCTGGTGCAGAATAGCAGCTGCTCCTTAGAGCAGTGAGCTAGCTCATGTGAGCTTAGGTTTGCCACAGTCTCCACCATTCCCTATTGCCAGTCCTGACCAATGCCCCCAAATGTACATTTTGTTGGCTGATGTGGATTGGAGACCTTGGTGCTCTTAACTGTTCAAGTTGGTTGAGGAACTGGAATTTGTGAGTCTAGAGGATTGATAGGCGGTATGCAACCTTTACAACTCAGATCTGAGACACCCTCAGATGCACGTGGATATACTGGTTGTTTCTGTTGGTTAATGGTGCCCTAATACATTCCTTATAGCCTTCCCCTGAACGTCTTTGAGACCAGTTCCATCTTGGGATAATCTTTAAAGTCTTGTTCTGTTTCCTCATTCCTATTTCTATAATTAACACCTTCATCTCATATTGTAATTATATCACTATAATTATATTTACAGTGCTATAAGGTATCTCAGCTTGTAAAGAATCCACCTGCAATGCAGGAGACCCTGGTTCAATTCCTGGGTTGGGAAGATCCCCTGGAGAGGGGATAGACTACCCACTCCAGTATTCTTGGGCTTCCCTAGTGGTTCAGACAGTAAAGAATCCACCTGCAGTGCGGGAGACTTGGGTTCAATCCCTGGGTCAGGCAGGAAAGTCCCCTGGAGGAGGGCATGGCATCCCACTCCAGTATTCTATCCTGGAGAATCCCCATGGATGGAAAAGCCTGGTGGGCTACAGTCCATGGGGTCACAAAGAGTTGGACATGACTGAGCAACTAAGCATAGCACCTCTCATATTAATGATATCACTGGTCTTTTTGTCGCATTTCTTCCTTCTACAGTCTATCTGCTTTATTGGAACACAGTTAATCTTCCAACACATCATATATAATCAGCTCTCTCCTTCACTTGTAAATCCTCACTGGTTCCTGCTTCCTGAAGGATAAAGTCCGAGCTCCTTCTTAAAGACCCTCCCCCTCCCCCATCGAACCTTAACCCACTGCTCTGCCCCACCCCCACCTCACTCGTCCCTGGTTTCCACGTGCACCCTGGCCTGTCCCCGAAGACTGGCCTCTGCACTATCTGTCTCCTCAACTGGTACTTTGTTACCCAGTCATGTCAAATCTTAAAATTTCAAAAACCAGTACATTTTTTAAAAAGTGTGGATAATGTGCGTTATTTTTATTTGGGTCAAATAAGAGATGCTTGAAGTCATAACGGTATACTTTATTACCATCTTGGTTTCATAAGAAAAAGAAAAACTGTCACATTTCAAAGGGAGGAAGAAACCTCATCTCAAACCAAAGTTTCTTTAAATTGAATATATCTAGCTTTTGGAAACACTTATCCTTATTTTTCTTATTTTCCTCAGACCAGTGAAAAAATAAATCACCAGCATCTGTCCAGGGCTTGCTTTTGAAACCCACTTCCCTACTCATCTTTTTCTTTCTAGAAAATTCCCACCCACCCTTCAAGATCGAGTTTGAAGGCTGCTTCTTAAGTCTTTCCTGACTCCCCAGGTCAGAGGTAGGCCCCGTCCTCTTGTTTATATCCTTTTACAGTGTGAAATACATGGATTTTTAATGGCAGCTCCTTTGGCCTATGGAAGAGGGCTTTAACGCCACAAATCACTAAAGCCGCTTAAAAACCTTCTGAAACATAACCTCCTTCTCCCAAGTTTCCATTCCCTATGGCAGCTGTGCCTCTTCAGTCTCTCTTCCTCTTTTAATAATTTACTAAAAATAATTGTTAATTGTGGTAAATTTGACATGTTAATTTTAGGTATACAACATAATGACAATATTTATATATATTGTGAGATAACCACCACAATGTCTAATTAACATCCATCACCGTACAAGGTATACTTTTTTTCCTGTGATGAGAAATATTAAGATCTTCTCTTAGCAACTTTCAAATGTGCACTGTCTATTATTAACTATCGTTATTATGCTGCACTTTGTATTCCTGTCTCTTATTTATTTTATAACTGGAAGTTTATACTTTTGACCATCTTCACCTGCTTCCCCCACCCCTGCCTCTGGCAACCATCAGTCTGTTCTCTATCTATGAGCTGTTGTTTTTTCCCCCTAAATATCACATATAAGTGATATCATATGGATTTGTCCCCTCAAATTTCACTTCACAAATGCCCTCAAGGTCCATCCTCTGTCCACATTGCTGCAAATGGCAGGATTTCATCCTTTTCCTAATGGGTGACCTCAGTCAGTCTCTCTTAAAACTTCTCCAGCCTTTCTAGGTCCACTCCTCCATCTTTATTACCTAAAGCGACACTGGAACAGACTTCAGGAAAGCCTAAATCTGTCTTCAGCCCAGACATAAACCACTGTGCCTTAAGCATTCCTTTAATCCAGCTTGCCACTCATCCATCTACTTAAAGTCTTGTGGCCTCAAGTAAACTGGTAAACAGCGCAGAAAAAAGTCACCTTTGTGTTCTGTGCCTCATGAGCGCGCACACACACATGCACATACATATACGCAATTTACAAAATAAAACAATGAATGAATGAGTGAATAAAAGTGCTATAGCCGGTATTGATACAGTAGATGCCACTATTCGGTTCTTAGGGACATCTCTGCCACCTTCTCCCATTTCACACAACATTTTCTGTTCCTATGAACTATCTCCTTCTTCTCTAGAATGAAGAATAAAGCATTTTAAGACAGCAGGACACCAACATGTGGCAATCCAGGCATGACGGGAGGCGTGCTGTGATATGGATAAAAGCCACGCTCGCTCCTGTGCGCACTCAGCCACGTAGTAGTGTCCGACTTTGCGGCCCCATGGACTCTTTGCTAGCTCACCAGGCTCCTCTGTCCATGGGATTCTCCAGGCAAGAATACTGGAGTAGATGGCCATTTCCTCCTCCAGGGGATCTTCCCAACCCAGGGATTGAACCCGTATCTCCTGTATTGACAGGCGGATTCTTTAGCGCTGAGCCACCAGGGAAGCCCTACTCTCACCTGAGCCCACATCAAAGGCAGGGATTTGTAACGGTGGAACAGAATGGGCATGAATGTGCTTGTAAATGTGTTCCATGCACAGCAGCTGAAAGCAGCTGCATTCGGCACTTGTTCCTGTGACCCCTTTGGCCAACTTCCCGGCCCTGGCTGTCAGTTCAGTTTGAGAAGTCAGAGAGCAGAGGCTCCATGCTGGCATTGGTATGAGGACAAATTAACACAATAACTGTACCCTGGAGTTCTTAGAAACTGCCCGTGGCTCCGCCAGGCCGGCTGGGGGAAGGGTCTCATGCCAGCTACACAGACTGGCCAAGGAGCAATGAAATTCTGGGACGAAATCACGCCCTCTGTGCTCTTTCCGCTCTTGCAAAACGTGGGCACCGGTGGTTCCCTGGAGGCTCCTTTACTCGTCCCTTATCTGTCTGGGGAGAGGGCTGCCCAAGCCACGCTTGTGGCTCTGTGGCTAGATCAGTTGGGAGCAGAACATGTGTGGCATATTCGCAGGTTTCTGTTCATTTGACCCTTCCTTGGGTGTCTTGTTGCTTGCTGGCAATTCTTACACAGAAGGCAGTCTGTTTTCAAGGTGCTTGAGAAAAGAAGTACACTTACTCCCTTTTAAGAAATACATTATTTCTCCCCTTGGTTTTGTGTTCAAATCCACATCATGTCATCTTTCAAAAGAAATGGCATGATAACCTGATGATGGAAACACAGAGGGTAAATGATGTCTTGTGAAGGTAGCACTCAGGTGGCAGTGACCTGGGTGATAGAAATGAGTATGTTACAAGAGGCCTTTCTCCCTGCAGCAGAGTCTAGATCAGACCTTTCATATACCTTATTGCTATTATTGTATTTTGCTTATATTTGATGTATAAGGGAGCATCCACAGAGCAGAAGGATGCTTATTTAGCTTTTATCAAGGTCACCCAGTTCAAAATTTAGCCCCTGAAAGATGCGATATCCTTTTTCTAGCTTCTCTGAGGGTAAGAGAAAGGGCTTCCCTGGTGGCTTAGATGGTAAAGAATCCACCTGCAGTCCCCAGATTGGGAAGATCTCCTAGAGGAGGGCGTAGCAACCCGCTCCAGTATTCTCGCCTGGAGAATCCCCAGGACAGAGGAGCCTGGCGAGCTACAGTCCATGGGGTTGCAAACAGCAGGACACAGCTGAGCAGCTCACACACACACTGAAGACAGGCACAGTGCGGAGACAAAGACACAGGCATTCCACAGACGACCAGGAGACAAAGACACAGGCATTCCACAGACGAGCAGGCTGTCCCTCTGAGGCCCTGGTTATCTCTCAGCCCTGGGTGAACCTGGTGAGGCCTGTGTCCTCCTGACTCTTGAGCTGCTCACATGATCCAGCCACCCATGACTTCTGGTGACCCTGGATGTCTGTTCTCCTGTAACCTGCCCTGACTCTGCTGACTTGCAGCTGCTTCAGCCTGTGGGAGGGTCCCTTCCACCTCTCCAGTCTAGCCTTTTTAGCAGGTTCCTTATCCCGGTGACTTGAACTCCCAGGAAAATTGTCCTTTGATTTAGTTAATTCTTTATAAGTAATCTCCTTCCCGGGGTGCCTGGGCCCCACTTTGGGGATGAGTCAGGGCACATCACCCACAACCCTGAGACACTCAGAACCCTGGGCCCGTCCTGCTACTGACTCTGACTCTCTCACCCCTCCTTCCTCAGCTGTGGGGAATTAGGCTTCTGGGGACTCGGTGCTTAGGCCTCGTGTCTGTCAGGCCCCACAGAACCCACCCAACTTTACTGCACATCCTCTGGGATCCCAGCTTTGGACCGGATACAAGTTCCTTCCCATGGAGCCTCTGACAGATAAGGCTGTGGCTGGACCTTCTCTCAAGTATCCTTTGACATCTCTTGATTTTAAGGAGCTTGGCCTGTCCCCAGCAACTGGACTGTCTCTGCATCTCCCCCACGTCAGCGTATCTGAGGCTTTGGTGCAATCAAAACTCTGTTGCCAGAGTTTCTCTGTTCATGAGACACTGCCACTCTTTCCCCACCTTTTACACAAAATGGCTCTGGAGTCCTGAGACCCTCCTAGAGGAAGAGAGAGCAGACGTTACAGGGAAATAAGGTCTTTTGTGATTCCAACAAGAGATTCCTCAGAAGAACATCAGAACCCAGCTCTTTTCCGTTGAAGGATGGAGACTACTGGCTTCAAGAGCAGGGCGAGGGCTTTCCTAACTGAGGAGCTCCTCAGAATGGGTTCAACTCTGCTGTGTCCAGGAAGAAGAAACATTTGTCTCTAAGAGGTGTATTTGTCTTACTAGATCAGCGAGAAGAACTCAACCAGGCCTGCAGCCCTCCTGGCGCCGAGTGTGGAGAGGCACTCACAAGCAAGGGCACACCCTGTGGGCAGGCATGGAGTTGTTCGGAGGATGGGATGAATTTTTAAACAGAGACTCTGACAACAGTGGAGGCTGTGTTGGAATGAAGGGAGCATGGGGGTGCAAGTTGAGGATGAGACAGCCAGGTTTGCAGTGGGTGGAAGGGCCCTGGGCATCCCCCAGGGGAGCCTAGGTCGCTGGGACCATGAGGAGGACTGTCTGTAGGTAGAACCTAAGCACTCACTCTCTTATATTGTAATTCCTCTTTTTTTTTCCCCAAAAAACTTTTTTTTTTTGTAATAAAATATATGTAACATCAAATTTGCCATTTTAACTCTTTTTTAGTGTAGGATTTGGTGGCATTAAGTATCTTCACATTGCTGTGCAGCCATCACTGCTACCTACTGTGTTTCCAAAGCATTTCATCATCCCAAAGAGAAATACTGTACGCATTAAACAGCAGCTCCCCTTCCCCCAGCCCCTGGGAGCCACTGTTCTATCGTCTGTCTGTATGAATTTGCCTATTTTGGGGATCTCACACAAACGGAATCATATAGTATTTGTCCTTTCTCTTGGGGCTTCCCTAGTAGCTCAGTTACTAAAGAATCTGCCTGCAATGCACAAGACTGGGGTTCAATCGCTGGGTCAGGAAGATCCCCTGGAGAAGGGGATGGCAACCTCCTCCAGTACTCTTGCCTGGGGAATTCCATGGACAGAGGACCTGGTGGGCTACAGTCCATGAGACTGCAAAGGGTCACACACGACTGTGCGACTAACTTTCCTTTCCTTTCTTTCCCTTAGCGTAGTGTCTTCAAGGTTCACGTATGTTGCAGCCTGTATCACAACTTCCCATCCTTTGAAGGCTGAATAATATTCCATTGTGTATATATGCCACCTTTGTTTATCCGTTCATCTGTTGATGGACATCTGGGTTGTTCGCACCTTTGGCTGCTGTAAATAGTGCTACTATGAACATCAGTGAGTCCTTGCAATTCCTTTTTACACTTGCCCTCACCTTGCAGTCTGGCGTGCTACTCTGCAAACGTCCCTACTGGATGCCACCCGGGGAAGGGATGGGGGCCCATCCCACATCTATTTGGTGACTGCATTTATAGTACGTGATCTGGAAGGGTATGAACCAAAATGTTTGCAGTGCTTATTTTAGAGGATGGAGTTATTGGTGATATTTACTTTCATACTAGACAGAAATAGAACTACTTTTATTCTTAAAAAATGAATGCCACATTGACTTACTCAGATTTTAAAAATATCAAAACATTCCATTTTAGTGCTCACTTTCAAAATGCATTGTCAACAGTCCAGTTCAACTGTCGCTTCTTCTAGCTCTGTCTAGCAGGAGGTTTTTCCATATCAGAATTGTCACCAATTTTATTGTTTCTTTTAAATGTCGATCTTAAAAGACTGAATTTGTGGCATTAATTGAGCATCCATTGTATGCATAGCATGCTGTGTTAGTAAACTAAAAATAAGACAGATAAATATTTATACTCTTGAATTGTTATAAATCATGTATTTGGAAGGTAGAAAGCTTTATGCACACCCACAGGGCCAGTGTGGTTAGACTGCAGCTTTAGGGAATCCAGATGGCCCTGCTGCTCCTTCTAATCCCTGCAGGCCTAGGGACCACTGCCCCAGAGAGGACAGGAGCATGTTGTCACCTCAGATGCTTCCATGGCAGGAACTTGGTGGGTAAAGCAGGCGGAGTATAGGTGGTGACCATGTCATTGATCCTCCAGATACAAACACTCTGAAAGGTGAAGAAGAGACCAATTAGTAACTGTGCAGAGATGACTGGTATCAACTGGACCATGCAGGCAAATCAGGATATTATGTTCCCCGCTGGATGGAAGGCACATGGAATGAGGGACCTCCTGCTCCAGCTAGAGCTGGTCCTTATCTGGAGGCAGGGAGGTACAGCAGTCTTAAAAATAGGCTCGGACCAAACACACAGCCACTGATTTACGACATTTGAGAGCAGATCCATCCTTAGCAGTCCCCTCGAGGAGATCAGAGCAGGGTGTCCAGGCACACACCTCCTTTTAGATACTCCACAGCAGCTCAACCAGTGACACACATACACACAACTCTCCCTTCTGTTACACTTCACACTGAACCCAACTGAAATGTTCAATAATATGAACTGATTGGAGAAATCATGGTCCATTCATCTTAGCCTTTACTGATACTGTCCTTAGATTTTTTTCAGTAAGATGGACAAAAATCTCATGATTATAATGTTGTATCCAAAAAGACTACAGGACAACATATATAATATGAACCCAATTATGTGATATGTATATATGCATACACACACATATATGTATATATATTCATATATATAACAAAGCAGGAAAGATATATATATAAAAGTGCAATTTGCCCCTGGGAGATGGGTGAGGAATGATTTTTGTTTTCTAAATTTTCCATGAGTTCTTTTAAAAAAAAGAAAGAAAACAGTAAGTATGTATTGCAAAGAGCTTCCCAGGCGGTTCAGATAGTAAAGAATCTACCTATAATGCAGAAGACCCAGGTTTGATCCCTGGGTTGGGAAAATCCACTGAAGAAAAGAATGGCTACTCAGTCCAGTATTCTTGCCTGGAGAATCCCCATGGATGGAGGAACCTGGCAGGCTACAATCCATGGGGTCACAGAGAGTCAGACATGACTGAGAGACTTACATGTCCACATCATATATTGCAAAATTGGGAAAAGCACTTTATGTGTGTGTGTTAAAGCTGAATATATATGTAGGCGGGTGTCTACCGACACTGTTTCCTCATGTGGTCTGTCCAGCGCCAGTCCATCTGGCCAGAGAATCATCTTCTTACACTCACCCTTAGATGGTACCCTATGTCAGGCCCATGGGAGAGCCGAAAAGGATCCTTAGAAAATATCTGCTCCCTGAATTTTCTGCCCAACCTGGTGCCAGCAAGGTGAAAGGGTAGAATCTTGTTAAATATTAGCAGAAGTGACTGTGTACATATTTGTTGCGAAAATTTTAACCTATTCTTACACAGTCTTTAAAAATGGGCTTTCCTTGTGCAATAAGTTTATCATTATCTCCTCTGCCCCACCCCACCCCAGGAAAGGACGGTTGTTGTTTCTTGGTGAAGCTGGATCCCATTGCCTGGCCATGAAAGGGGACCTAATCAAGACTCCTGTCCCTCGTGTTCCACAGGCAAGGAGGTGGGTGAGAGGGCTATCAACACACAGTCTAGGAACAGAACCCTACTTTCTCTATTTTGCTACCAATTCTTCAGATTAAAAAATATCACAGAAGCTGGCAAAGTTGCTGTGTTTTCCTCTTTGGATTCAATAGCAGGATATTGTATCTTCGTGTGCAGTTTGTACTTCATTAGAAAGGCTTGGAGATGGCATAACAGAATTCATATTCTTAGGTTAGATTTCACTTATGAGTCTGTATTTATAATTTGGAGTTTACCAAATTTATACTTCAATAACATTTTTAAATGAAGGAAAGAAATGAGTGAAATAAAGCGAAAGTAGCTAAGTCATGTCTGACTCTTTGCAAATCCATGGACTGTATAGAAATCCATGGAATTCTCCAGGCCAGAATACTGGAGTGGGTAGCCTTTCCCTTCTCCAGAGGACCTTCCCAACCCAAGAATCAAACCCAGGTCTCCCACATTGCAGGCAGATTCTTTACCAGCTGAGCCACAAGGGAAGCCCAAGAATACTGGAGTGGGTAGCCTACCCCTTCTCCAGGGGATCTTCCCGGCCCAGGAACTGAACTGGGGTCTCCTGCATTGCAGGTGGATTGTTTACCAACTGAGCTATGAGGGAAGCCCAGGAAATCAGAGCAAAGGGAGAGTAAAAGTAGAGGAGGAGGAGACTATGGGAAATTCACGCACAGGACGCCTATAATGTCTTCATGCTAAATTACCAAGGCTTGTCTGGCAGTCCAGTGGTTAAGACTCAGCCTTCCAATGCAGGGGGCATGAGTTTGATCCCTGGTCAGGGAACTGAGATCCCACATGCTGCAGAGTGTGGCTAAAAATTAAAAAAAAAAAAAAAAAGTTTGTGTGAGACACTCAGCCCCTGAGGCCCTAATGGTTTAAGAGAATCTCAGCCAGAAGAGCTGCCTTATAACTGATTCAGTGAAGAGAGGACTGTGAAGCAGTCTTCTTTGTGGTTCTGATTATTTTATAGCACTAACAACAGGGAACTGACACTGTGTGAAATATGGTGGTAAGGATGGCAAAGCTAAAAGATGGAAGAGAGACTTAAGACTTGAGTCACCTCCTGCAGAAAAGACGTCCATAGTAAACATTTGGAAGTTTGTGTGTTACAATAGTTAACCTGCCCTAACACACCCAAGAGGAGAAAGTGTTATCGATTCAAGTTATTGCCTTTTTATATGTTTGAGTCCCTTCTCTTAAGCCTTAAGTTCTTTTGGAACCCACCTGTATTTTTTTTTAATTAAAAATTTTTTAATATTCCCTGAGAGTCTATCATAGACCCGTGCACACGATGAGTCTTCAGTACATGCCAAATGATAGATTCAACAAGCTCCTAATGGGCTGAAACTGAGCCTTTGCCATTTGTTTCCAGTAGTACTTGGGACAGGTTTATGTGCTGTTTGTGTTCATGCTCAGTTGCTTAGCCCTGTCTGACTCTGCAACCTCGTGGACTGTAGCTGCCAGGCTCCTCTGTCCATGGAATTTTCTAGGCAAAATAATGGAGCAGGTTGCCATTTCCTCCTCCAGAGGATCTTTCCAACTTTGGAATCAAATCCACATCTCTTGCATCTCCTGCATTGGCAGGTGAATTCTTTACCGCTAAGTCACCTGAAAAGCTATTAATCACTTTTAAGTAATGGTCCTACTGTTAAGAGACTTGAGACCCAATATTCTCATGAAGACTAGAGATCTAGAGGAAAGAGATAAAATGGATATGCCCCAAAGTCCATTTGGAATTTCTCTAAGAGATGTTTATCTTTTAAAACCCTGCAGTTATTGAATGTAATGGAAGCTTCAGTAAGACTTTAACTGGCCTATGAGTCAGGAGTCTTGAAGTCTCTTGGCTCAGCTCCACTACAAACTGTAGCCTTCAGTTTCCTTGCCTGTAAAAGGAAAAGTGGTCCCCAAGTGAAATTCTATAGATTAAAGGAGCACTGGCTGCCATTCAATTACACATTTGTGTCTATATATCTATATATTCTCCACAGGATATTGATGCACAATCAGGTTTGTGAACCACTAGACAAGGTGATCTTAACCTATGAGTCTATCTTTTATAACATGGCAACACAAATTCACATTCTTGACCTAAGGTTATAGAAGTTAGAACTGCCAAGAGATAGAGGGCTGAATTAATCCATCTCTTTGGGGAAAAGAAATGAACAGTAATAACTGAAATGTACCTTTAGCTTGTCCAAAGATGAAATGGAAAAATAAACATGTTTTAAGATAATATGATAGAAGAAATATTTTCTTTGACAGGATATTAGAGAATTCAAGAATTATTAAACAAGAAAGTCAAAGGTTCCATTGTAGGAACTTAATAAATATTTGTTGATTGACCGGTTGATGTGCTAATTCAAGCAGAGAAGGAATTTTGTTGCTGTTACAAAGCCAGAGTTTCTAATTGCCCATTCAGGGGGAAGATAAAAACCTAAACTTTGTGTTGCCCGCAGCAACCTAAGGGTTTCCCAGGTAGCTCAGAAGTCAAGAATCAGCCTGCCAGCGCAGGAGACTCAAGCGACTCTGGTTCAATCTCTGGGTGGGAAAGATGCCCTGGAGGAAGAAATGGCAGCCCACTCCAGTATTCTTGCCTGGAGAATCCCATGGACAGAGGAGCATGGGGGCCTGCAGTCCATGGGGTGGCAAAGAGTCCGACAGGACTGAGCACACAGGCAAGCAATTTAAATTATCTATGCCATTCATTCCAACAAGCATCAAAGAGGATTTAATGTACCCTTTAGCAAAGGGGCTACCCCGGTGGCTCAGAGGGTAAAGTGCTTGCATGCAATGTGGGAGACCTGGGTTCAATCCCTGGGTCGGGAAGTTCCCCTGGAGAAGGAAATGGCAGTATCCTTGCCTGGAGAATCCCATGGATGGAAGAGCCTGGTGGGCTACTGTCCATGGGGTCAGAAAGAGTTGGACACGACTGTGCGAGCTCACCTCTTCACTTCTTGGCAAAGAAAGCTAGAACTCCCACTTGAGCTTTTCTCTCAGGCAGATATTCTTAGTTACTTTTACTTTTTAAGAAATATTACATGACCTATACCCTGTACTTGCTTCCCTGGTGGCTCAGACAGTAAGGTAAGGAATCTGCCTGCAATGCAGGTGACCTGGGTTCAATCCCTGGGTTGGGAAGATCCCCTGGAGAAGTAAATGTCTACCCACTTCATTATTCTGGCCTGGAGAATTCCATGGACAGAGGAGCTTGGTGGGCTACAGTCCATGGGGTTGTAAAGAGGCGGACATGACTGAGTGACTTTACATACCCTGTACTTGACAAAGTAGGTTTAAATTCTGAGTTCCCTCCAAGAATCCCTGAGGCAGAACACCTTACCCTTTAGGGGTAGCTTCATTCCCTGGCCCAGAAGAGAAGCCCAAATGATGAAGGCAGAGCTTTTCAAAACAGAAAGGATCCAAGGTCCTTTCAAAAGTATAGCAATCAGAAGAACTATTGATTCTGAAATTGAGCAATTTCCAGTGGAACTAAAGAATTGGCATATTATAGTAATTAGAGTATGTCTTCTTTTCAGCACATTCCAAATTATTTTCCATTCAAATATATTCAAAATATATTTCGTATTCAGCATGTTCCTTCTTCAAACAGTATCCCCCAATTAGCCTGTGTGTCTCTTCCCCTAGCCAGTTGTTCCCACCTTTATTCTATTCGGAGGGCTTAGCCGTCACTTGAATGCTCTTTGCTCTCCTTGAAACAATGCACTCAAATTTCATATAAATTTGAATGATGCAAATTTAAAACCATGCTGTGTAAAATTGTACTAAAATATCATGGAAAGAGTACCATTTGAAATAGTGAAAATTCTTTCCAGTTCTTATGATCGATCCAGAATGCCATAACAGATCCAGAGCACCAACTTAGGGACGTTCACACCAAGTTTAGTCCCTTGTCTGGTGGCCACCTCATGATACCAGTAAACAGAAACTCCCGTGACCCTTGTCTTTGTGAATTAAGCACAGAGGGTTTTTGTGTGTGATTTTGCTGACTGTAGTGATATTATTCTAACATTCATTTTTTTGATAGTCTGACATCTTTTCTACCCTGCGATAGTGCCATCTAAATTCATATAAATACCCTTGGTGAACATGTGCTGTAAATTACTATGTTCAGCTCAGTTCAGTCGTTCAGTCATGTCTGACTCTTTGTCACCCCATGAACCACAGCACGCCAGGCCTCTCTGTCCATCACCAACTCCCAGAGTCCAGCCAAACCCATGTCCATTGAGTCAGTGATGCCATCCAACCAACTCATCCTCTGTCATCCCCTTCTCCTCCTGACCCCAATCTTTCCCAGCATCAGGGACTTTTCAAATGAGTCAACTCTTCGCATCAGGTGGCCAAAGTATTGGAGTTTCAGCTTCAACATCAGTCCTTCCAATGAACACCCAGGACTGATCTCCTTTAAGATAGACTATGAAAGGAAATTAAATGCAAGAGTTACGGAAGACATTGGCCATGATCCACAGGGCTGTTAATTTGGGAGAAATGCTGCAAAATAAAAATGATATTGCCGAGACTTTTAAAAAAGCATCATTAAAGCAAAAATACATTACTATTTATGTATCTGAGAACGTACTCTCCACACCAATTTTGTGATTATAGCTATAAGAAAATTATGCTTGAATTAGGAAAGTTTTGAATGATGTAATTCTTCAGGAATGCAGTTGTCTTTAAAGCATTTTCCTGTGCATATAGATTATACTCTTCCTAGATTACAACCCTTTAAGAGGAAGCAGAAACCATCTGCTATTTGCATAGTCCACACTCCAACTACCTAACAGTAATCATGGTAACGTTGTTTTAGAAGCCGTTTATAAAGCAAATTGTCTCCATTTGCCCTCACTCAAAGTGAGTTTTCTTATTCTCCCCATTTTGCCAGAACCCAGGGGTGTAGATTCCTTGATCTGCTTACTCAGCAAGAGATGGGAGGGAAAGGAACTGTCACTTTAAAATGGGACCCTAGGGGCATCTGGATGGACTTCTAACATTCGCCTCACCTGATTCCTCCCTCGGTACATAAGCGTGTTCTAGCAACACAGAGGGTGAGACCCTTTCTCTGTTGATTCACAAACTGGACACTCTCCTCAAAGGACAAGAAGAGACTGAAGGAAGAGGCAGACACTCCAGATTCGGGGGGTGGCAGATTTAACAGGTGAGGGAACTGACAGAGGAGGCTTGTCTTGGGCCCCGCAAGACAGTAGGTCTCCACAGCCACCACCAGATCTTAGGAGTTTATAGAGAGACTTTCACTGGTTTCAGCACATATGTCTCAACTACTATCACTGTCTCAAAGTTGTGTCCCTGGGGCTGCTTCTGGGAGCAGGCATGCAAGCTGAATGCTCATTCTAAGTATGGGGGCCTGGTGAGGAGCCTCCATTGCCCACAGCCAGGTCTCGGGTCCACTGGCAGTCATTTTCCCTCTAAGACCACCTCCTCCAGGCCCCTGCATCCTTCGTGCGTTAGCTGTGGCTGTGGGCCTGTTTCATTCCCCTGGAGAATCTCTTAGTTCAGGCAGCAGTTTTCTCTGGGGTCGGCTTGCTGGGTGCACTGCTGTTCAGTGTCTGAAATGTGTCTCGAAGACGGTGAAGAGGGCTGGGGCTCAAGCACGCCAGAGCAGAAGTGTCAGAGCTTTGGGTCCCAGTGAGGACTGCAGAGAGCCACAGGGGACTGTGTTGTTTCCAATCAGAGATGGTTAGGAGATCTCAGGACAGGCCCTCTCTGGGCCTTGATTTCCTCACATGCAAAATAAGAGTAACACTTGTCCAAACTACCTTCAAGACTGCTGTGGACAAGGAGGGTGTTTTCCTTCTTACATAAGCCACCTAGGGTGTGACAGGCCCATGGGCATGTGTCCCCCCAGATGGGAAGCCTTCCCAATGTGGCAACACGTCCACCTTCCAGCCCTCCACCCTCTCCCTAGTGGACACGGGCAGGGTTTTGCTATTGTTGTTTATTTTGAAAAAAAATAACTCAGTTTTTCAAATTCAGAGAACAAATAACAGATATGATAGCTAGCCAAAGGAACAGAAATACATGTTTATAAGCAAACCTACTTTTGTTCATTTATACGGATGCAAAAGTATGTCATCTTCTTCTGGTCTATAAATGAAAATCTGTAAAATTATTCAGGTGTTAAGAAGTGAAATCAGTTCCAAGTGTTTTATTTTGAAAATGCCCAGAATAGATCAGTTAGATGCATTCTTGATGAATCCTCTCTCCTAGAGCTCTGCCGCACCAAGGACCTGGGAGGGAACTTGTCCTGATCAGATAGAAAGCCTTTTGTGGAGGTAACATAGGGGGACAGGAGGGGCCTGAAAAGGCCTGAAGCTCCCACATGCACAGCCTTGGGGAGGGGCCTGGACAAAAGATTCTCCTCTTCCAGGCCCCCACCACGCAGCACCTTGCCCTTGGAGGCCAGCCTCTCTTTCCCCAGGCTGTCTCTAGTGTGCCTGGATTCCACTGAGTTCACAGATTTGTGGGAAGTGGTTGTAGGTGGGACTTGCTCCAGGAAAGGAGGCCAGTGGGTTCTACTGTGAGAACAGTGCATTCTGCCTTGTGACTGACTGACCAGCTCCCTGGAGGGCTAAGTTAAAGATCAGCCTTAGTGTCAATTGTCTAGATTCCATGTATATATATAACTGCTTCATGTTGCATGGAAGAAACCAATACAACATTATAAGCAATTATCCTCCACTTAAAAATAAAAATTAAAAAAAAAAAGAGTCTCAGTTAAGACCTGGATGGGACAGATAGCAATGAGCACCCATCCTTCTAACTGTATCACTTCTCCTGGGCCTCCTGCTCTCTTAAGGATGGGTGTGGCTGGCAGCCTATGACAACTGAGCTTCTCTGTTTTAAACACAACAGAACTGGGCATAAAGCAAGGGTGTTATGTTAGAATTCTTCATAGAAAAAGAATATGTGCAGATAGATAGATAAAGAAATTTGTTCTAGAAAGTGACTTGTGTGGTTATGGAGGCTGAGAATTGGGAGTCAGTTGGTCCAAAGGTCCAAGAATTAGGAGCACCAGTGTCCAAGGGCAGGGATGATGCCCCCGCTCAACCAGAGACAGCAAATTCGCCCTTCCTGGTTTTGGTGGTGATTATTTTACTCAGGCCCTCGAGTGGTTAATGCCCGTTGGTGAGGGACGTTTTCTTTATTCAGACGACCTATTCAAATGCTAGTCTTCTCTGGAAATACACTTGCAGAAGACACACACTTCTGTTATACCCAGAAATCGTGTTTTGCCAGCCATCTGGGCACCCCTGAGCCCAGTCAGACTAACACACAAAGTTAACCATGGCAATGTGCATTTGCCCATTGAGAGCAAGGGCCTTTCATCTTATTCATGGTATTAATTAACTGTGCAAATGAGGAATTAACAAAATCCTCAAATTGCAGAGGATCCAGGGGAGTTCTAAACACTACCCCCATGCCTCCCCTATTTTAGCACTTTAATCTTTACCATTCTGACTTTGAGGAGGGAGGTCTGGGAGACCACGTGATTTGCCTGGGGCTACTTAGCCAGTTAGTAGAAGAGCCTGGACTAGAACCTTTTCTCTGAACTAGCTGGTCTTGGGGCATGGCTTGTAGGACCTGGTTACCTGTCAGGTGGGGAAAAGATGAGGATCAGAACCTGGGACTAGTTGTCCCTACCCGAATGGGACAAGCACCCGGAACACACACACAGAGGCCTTGGCTAAGAGCAGGGCCAGTCTGGGAAACAGAATGAGGTCTCTAAATGCTGTGGCTACAGAAAGAGGTAGTATAACTGTTGGCACCCAAGAAGCTGGGAGCAGGTGCTGTTGGGAGACCTTGCAGGCAGATGGTATTTGGTGCCCTGGTGGCAAGCAGCAGGACCTAGGCATGTTGCCCATTTCCAAGAACAGGTTTCCTGTCCCTGAGAGGGTCTCTGAGAGTTAGAAACTCAGTCGCATAAGGACTGAAGTGCTTGGCAAGACCTGTACATGGATATGTATACAGCCACTTTGTACATGGATTTTCAAGTTTAAGAAATAGGGCAGGAACCCAATAATCAAGTCCAAAATGGAGTCCATTTTGGGGGGTAAAGCAGGAGCACAGCAAACAGGAGCCAGGAAAAGGTGTTAGGGCCTTGGGCTGAATCCCCTAAACTCTGGATAGGATTGGCCCTGGAGGCCAGACTGAGATTGAGTCTGAAAATTTGGGATGTTTAAAGGGGGTGGAAAAGAGCCTGATGCTTGGAGGGATTGGGGGCAGGAAGAGAAGAGGATGACAGAGGAAGAGATGGCTGGATGGCATCACCGACTGGATGGACATTAGTTTGAGTGAACTCTGGGAGATGGTGATGAACAGGGAGGCCTGGCGTGCTGCAATTCATGGGGTCACAAAGAGTCGGACATGACTGAGAGACTGAACTGAACTGAAAGGGGATGGTGCAAAGATAAGTTCTGCTGATCAGGCAGAACTTAACACTGACCTTGAGCCCAATGCCCCTTTGTACTAATTATCTGTTAGGAGTTCTGCAGAGCTGGAGACTTTTCACCTTTTACCTAAAAAACAAATGAAAGGAAGGGTAAAGCAATATCAAGTTCCAATTAGCTCCTGCCAGTTTGGGGAAAGCAGCTGTACTTACGAAGATTTGGCAGTTGCATATTGGAGAAGTGGGGAACCTGGTGAGCTGCCGTCTATGGGGTCGCACAGAGTCGGACACGACTGAAGTGACTTAGCAGCAGCATACTGGAGAACTCAAGCAAAGGAAAGCCACAGCCCTCTAAGAGTCTCCCATGGCTGCGCTTTGAGTTCTTCATGCTGACAGCTGACGATTGCTCAGTCATGCCCATCTCTTTGCGACCCCATGGACTGTAACCCTCCAGGCTCCTCTGTCCATGGAGCTCTCCAGGGCAAGAATACTGGACTGGATGACCATTTCCTTCTCCAGGGGATCTTCCCAACCCCCGGGTTGAAACTGGGCGTCTGCTACATTGCCAGGCAGATTCTTTACCGCTAGCACCACAGAAAATGGGTACTTTACCAATGTAACATGTCATCCTTTGTAAAAAGCAGGGCATAAAATATGGGATCTGTCAACGAGGTGGATGGTCACCAGTGCTTGTCATGCAGGAAGAAGGGTTGAGGCAGGATATCTGAGGCAGGATAGAGGTGGGGCAACAACACTGGTCTTGGAGTTGGAAAACGTGGGTTCTGAGCAGAGCTCTGCCCTGATAATTGCTCTGGGCTGTGTCCTCATCTCCAACCTGAGGACTGGATGCCTCGGAGATGGATGAGGACCGCATGCCACCACGTGCCCTGAAGGAAGTTATGGAGAATCCTTCTCCTGGAATTTCAGTTCATAGTCCCTTCATTCTTTCTCTGCCATTCTGATACTCTTGGCTGGGTGAACAGAGAGGACTCCACTTGACAGGGCCCCTGTTGACTGACCTCGGAACTACACCAGTGTTCCATGGGAGCTTGGTGGCTGGTCCTCCTAGCAGCGACTCCCCTTGTGTGTGATTGCACTGTCTCTGAGAGTAGGACAGAACTGGTGTGGTCAGCCCAGGAGTCAGAGGAGGGCCCCTGCGCCCTATCACGGCATATGGCATTCGTTTCCTGGGCACACTGTCTATGTCTGGCACTGTGCTATCTGCAATCTGTACATACTGAAGAGGGTGTCACTGTAGAGGTAAGATGAGGATGGTAGAAATTAAGCAGTTGCTCACTGTTACCAGCTAGCAGGGGGCAAAGCAGAATCCAAGCCCAGCCTGGCTAGAGAGCAAAGCCCTGCTATCTGTATGATACCACAAAAGCTCCTCCTCAGAGAGGTGCGAATTACCTGGGCTCGCGGGCTAGGGCTGTGCACAAGCCAGAGAATCAAAGGCTCACAGCCCACAAGAGCAAGGCCAGGGTCCAACAGTGACCACTGAGACCCTTCCCTCCCCTTTGCTTTACTCCTTGCCCTCCTCCCTCCTGTTCCTTTACTGGCGGCAGAGACCCCCCAGAGAGGTGGGGGGAGCTTCAGCTGGGTCTGAAGGTGCTCCCAGAGACCAAGTCTCTGCAAACCAAACCAGGGAACTAGAGCTGTGAATTCAGTCCCCCAGGGACACGTCGAACACGTACCATGGGTGCTGGATGCGGACTGCTAGCATCTTCATCAGGGAGCAAGACTTTCAACCCCTCATCAGGCCAGATGGAGGGCGCCAGGTGGCAAGGGCTCAGTTGGCAGCTGAAAGCAGAGGCGAGCAGTGAGGATGCAGCGAAAGGCTCTCGAGAGACGCAGGGCCCCCACTGCAGCCTGTGCAGCGTCTGGCTTAGAGGGGTTTTTGCTGAATGAATAGAAATCTAAAGGGTGGTTTGAATTCAGGCAGGAAGAAATGAATTGGTGGCTCAGATGGTAGTGTCTGCCTGCAATGCGGGAGACCCAGTTTCGATCCCCAGGTCAGGAAGATTCTTCCGGAGAAGGAAATGGCACACCACTCCGGTACTCCTGCCTGCAAAATTGCATGGATGGAGGAGCCTGGTAGGCTATAGGCAAACCACTTCACCTTCTGGGCCTCCACACCATCACCTGTAAAGTGAACTTTTGGGAATGAATTCTGTCTACAGCTCCAACCAGTTCTCCATGTTCCACTGTTCTATAGCATTCTCAGAAAAACATCAGCAGAAGGCAAGAGGAAGAGGACATTTGATGAAAGGCTCACCTTGAAAACATTTTCAAAGTAACTCTAAATTTTCAGAACACAATTGAGCACTTTTAAAAACATTGTCCATTTCCAGTAGCTGGTTTTTCCTCAACATATATTTCCAGCCTGGCCTGATGTCATTGATAAAATGAACAGGCGAGTTAGTACCATCACGGTACCTCCTAAATTAAGCTAGCTGTATCCTCTAAAGTTCCATTTCAAAGCAGCAGTGAAAAAAAATCATGGAAAGGAAGACGCCCAAAGGAAGATCATTTTTGGTCTGTGAGAGAATAGATTTGTACCAAGGGGCCTGAAATACTACATAATTGGCAAGCGTCTTGTCAACTCTGCTACTTTCGTCCCAGCAGAATTATATGCCCGTTGTGTATACTGCTATAAATAATTACCGGTTTTGCAAAAATTACATCCAGGCAGAAGAGCGAATGTCATGTGGATCTACATCTCGGAAATATCCAGATTCGGAAACAGGATTAACTGCCTCTGAAACCTGCCGCTGAAGCCTGCAATCACGTGAGTGTTCCAGCAACACAAGCGCAAGCACCCCCCTCCCCTCCGAAAATGGGTGTGGGGGAGGGGGGATTGTGCCAAATTGGTCTGGACCAGACAGCTGCTGTCTAGCCAGAAATGGGGACTTTTAGAGGTTATCTAGGCCACCTCCAACTCAACTCAAGCAATTAGAGTCCAATGGGATGAAAAGACTTTTTCACAGACTCATTCAACATATCCTTTTCCCAGGGGCTAGACCTTAGAGATAAAAAAACAGGTATTGTTTCTGCTTTTCAAAGCTTACAATTTCACGTAAAATATCTGGAAATTATAATAAGATCTGGGAAGGAAACAGAAGCTAACAAAGACATTTAACTTTGACAAGTGATCATTGAAAAGGTGAAATTGAGACCTGGCAGAAGGGGAAGAGCTGTCCAGGTGAAGACTGAGAGCAAGGCCACTCTAAGCAGAGGGAACAGCCTGTTCTAAGGTCCTGAGATGGGAAAGTTAAATGTCTGCTATTGAACTAAAAGGAAATACTGAGATAAAAATCTGCACGTTGGACAGAGAATTATGGATCTAGAAGAACCATAGAGAAAAATTTGCCAGACACCATTATTTTATGTCTTCTAAAGTTTCCGTTCAGTTTAGTCGATCAGTCATGTCCAACTCTTTGTGACCCCATGAATCACAGCACACCAGGCCTCCCTGTCCATCACCAACTCCCAAAGTTTACTCAAATTCATGTTCATCGAGTCGGTGATGCCATTCAGCCATCTCATCCTCTGTCGTCCTCTTCTCCTCCTGCCCCCAATCCCTCCCAACATCAGTCTTTTCCAATGAGTTAACTCTTCATATGAGGTGGCCAGAGTATTGGAGTATTGGATTTCAGCTTTAGCATCAGTTCTTCCAATGAACACCAGGACTGATCTCCTTTAGACCTTCCCTAAAATCTCAGCAACCTACTTCAATACTCTTGCCGGGAAGGTCCCATGGATGGAAGAGCCTGGTAGGCTGCAGTCCACGGGATCACTAGGAGTCGGACAAGACTTCACTTTCACTTTTCACTTTCCACTTTCATGCATGGGAGAAGGAAATGGCAACCCACTCCAGTATTCTTGCCTGGAGAATCCCAGGGACAGGAGAGCCGGGTGGGCTGCCATCTATGGGGTCGAACAGAGTCGGACACTACTGAAGCGACTTAGCAGTAGCAGCTAAAATCTCAGAGGCCAGTGGAAGAGGGGAACTAAGATCCAGAATTCTGGACTATTCTGTTACCAAACTCTCGTTAACAAAGTTGAGCAACTGAGTTTGTTTCATTCTCATTCTTCCAAAATAGCAGTAGCCCAGTGTGTCATACAGCAAGTGAATTGCACGTTTAAAAGTGATATAAGAGGTCATTTTATGTGATTGCATGCATTTATCTGTTCTTTCTTTTTCTTTTTTTGCCACTCCACACAGCATGTGGGATCTTAGTTCCCTGACCAGGGATCGAACCCAAATCCCCTGCATTGGAAGTTCAGAGTCTTAACCCCTGGACCACCAGAGAAATCCCCATTAATCCATTCTTCCTTTCACTCCCTTTTAACTACTCAGTGATCTCCTCAGGGAAACCTATGAACCCACAGCACAGCTACTTTTCTGGCAAGAGTACTTCACCATGCTCTTCTCATCTTCTGTGTAATTGTCTAGAGGTCAATGAGAAGGTCAGGATCTATCCCAAGGACCAGAGACTCCCCATCACTCACTTAGCCCAGCACATAAAAGTACTCAAGACTATTTGCTGAAAGCTGAATGAGTGACTGACTGGATAGATGAACTACTCTCTCTTCTGGAGATTTCACCTCCGAGAACATAGTTCTGTATCCATTCATGCTTCTGTCTTATCTTCAAACACTGCCAATAAGGAGCTGATAGATTATTAAATGCTCATCCACCATTCAGTTCAGTTCAGTTGCTCAGTCATGTCCGATTCTTTGCGACCCCATGAACCGCAGCACGGCAAGCCTTCCTGTCCATCACCAAATTCCAGAATTCACCCAAACGCATATCCATTGAGTCAGTGATGCCATCCAACCATCTCATCCTCTGTCGTCTCCTTCTCC
>SJYC01070327.1:0-48642 GCA_006408675.1 Madoqua kirkii
TCCTAATGCCCAACTGACTTTGCATTCCAGGACGTCTGGCACTAGGTGAATGATCACACCATCGTGGTTATCTGGGTCATAAAGATCTTTTTGTACATTTCTTCTATGTATTCTTGCCACCTCCTCTTAATATCTTCTGCTTCTGTTAGATCCATACCATTTCTGTCCTTTATTGTGTCCATCTTTGCATGAAACTTTCCCTTGGTATCTCTAATTTTCTTAAAGAGATCACTAGTCTTTCCCATTCTGTTGTTTTCCTCTATTTCTTTGCATTGATCACTGAGAAACTGTGCCCAACATGTTGGCAAAGTCAATTTATTGAGTGTGTAACTTGTACATAATAAATAATTTCCTTTATTGCAATTGTCTAATCTATTGTTTGCCATCTTGTTAAGAGTTCAGGGAGGCTAAAAAAGTTGAGGTTCTAGGCTAATACTTACTGAATAGTTGCTTTTCAGACTCTTGGTAAAAGTATTTAAAGCTTTATTGTCACCTTTGATGTCCACTCCAAACACCTCAATATTTATCTTAAAAAAAAAAAAGAATTTCTGGTGTTGTTTCTAAAAAATAGTAATTATTCTCTCAACAAACCTCTCTTAGTCCTATTTAGTGTGAGTTCAACACATTAATTAAACATCAAAGGGCCTCGGAATGGGGCTGAAATCCCAATAATATCTCATGAGTTCTCAAACTGTTCATCCTTCAGAAGAGATCAGCAGGCAGTGATCTGAGGACATTGTCTTGGTCAACCTCAGAAGATGGCATTATATTTCCTTTCTGTTTCTTCTTTCCCTCAACAAGAAAACCTTGACCCTCGTGTTTGTAAATAATCGATACAGATAGTTTTCTCTGCTGCATATTCAATATTTGTCAGTGGAGTGCTCTCAGATAGTTAGATGTTGTTCTGATATTAGAGGCTGCCTGTTTTTTGTTTAAGGTGCAGGTAAGAGATTTTTTAGTAACACCCCCTCTGCATGCAGGATCTGAGGAGAGTCTCATCAGGCTATATTTTTCCAAAGTCTTATTTTGCTCCTGTTTTCTACTGAATCTATTTCCTGTTGTGTTCTTCCTTTTCTCCTTCATAATGCTATCTAGATGTTGGTATATGCGGGAAGATAGAGGAAGAAGATGGATATCTATCATGTGAGAGGGTGTGTGTTATTTATCTTGGTATGGCCAGAGCCTCGCTCAGTGCTAAGCACCTTAGCACTGAATACTTGCAGAGTACTTACTAGGTTTTTCCTCCTTTGTTTTTGGTTGCGCTGGGTCTTTGTTGCTGCATGCAGGCTTTCTCTTGTGGTAGTGAGTGGGGGCTACTCTTTGTTGTGGTGCTCGGGCTTCTCATTGTGGTGGCTCCTAGGGCCTGTGGGCTTCAGCAGTTGTGGCTCTCTGGCTAAGTTGCCCCATGGCATGTGGAATCTTCCTGGATCAGACCAGGGATCAAACCCGTGTCCCCTGCATTGACAGGTGGACTGTTATCCGCTGTACCAACACAGAACTCCCCGTAAGTGGTTGTTGAATGGATGAAAGAATGATGTTCAGGAACATTAGGGGCAGAGAATTATAGGAACATTTCTTCTTTTACTGAGTATAACACAAGAGGGAATAGATAGGCTATGCTCAGAGAGAATGAGGTGAGACTTCAGGGAAAACCATGTGATTCTAAGGCATTTGGGACCCAAGGACTTTTAGCTGGAAAAGCTGGAAGTCTTTTCCAGGTAAATATTGGAAGAAAATACAAAGAATGGGAGATGGCTATTTTTGGAAAATGGTCTTGCTTAGAGAGTGAAAGGTCTTAATGAACATTTCTCTGTTGGTGTTTCACAGGTGTGCTCCATAGAACACTCGTGCGCTTTGTTGTTACTCAGTCACTCAGTCATGTCCGACTCTTCGTGACCCCATGGTCTGCAGCACAGCAGGCTTCCCTGTCCTTTACCATCTCCTAGAAGTTGCTCAAACTCATGTCCATTGAGTCAGTGATGCCATCCAACTATCTGATCCTCTGTTGCCCCTATCTCCTCCTGCCTTCAATCTTTCCCAGCATCAGGGTCTTTTCTAATGAGTCAGTTCTTCGCATCAGGTAGCCAAAATATTGGTTTCAGTCTCAGCATAAGTCCTTCTAATGAATATTCAGGACTAATTTCCTTTAGGACTGACTGGTTTAATCTCCTTGCAGTCCAAGGGACTCTCAAGAGTCTTCTACAAACCACAGTTCAAAAGCATCAATTCTTTGGTGCTCAGCCTTCTTTATGGTCCAACTCACATCTGTACATGACTACTTGGAAAAACCATAGCTTTGAGTATATAGACCTTTATTGGCAAAGTAATGTCTCTGCTTTTTAATATACTGTCTAGGTTTGTCATAGCTTTTATTATAGGAACATTTCTTCTTTTACTGAGTATAACACAAGAGGGAATAGATAGGCTATGCTCAGAGAGAATGAGGTGAGACTTCAGGGAAAACCATGTGATTCTAAGGCATTTGGGACCCAAGGACTTTTAGCTGGAAAAGCTGGAAGTCTTTTCCAGGTAAATATTGGAAGAAAATACAAAGAATGGGAGATGGCTATTTTTGGAAAATGGTCTTGCTTAGAGAGTGAAAGGTCTTAATGAACATTTCTCTGTTGGTGTTTCACAGGTGTGCTCCATAGAACACTCGTGCGCTTTGTTGTTATTCAGTCACTCAGTCATGTCCGACTCTTCGTGACCCCATGGTCTGCAGCACAGCAGGCTTCCCTGTCCTTTACCATCTCCTAGAAGTTGCTCAAACTCATGTCCATTGAGTCAGTGATGCCATCCAACTATCTGATCCTCTGTTGCCCCTATCTCCTCCTGCCTTCAATCTTTCCCAGCATCAGGGTCTTTTCTAATGAGTCAGTTCTTCGCATCAGGTAGCCAAAATATTGGTTTCAGTCTCAGCATAAGTCCTTCTAATGAATATTCAGGACTAATTTCCTTTAGGACTGACTGGTTTAATCTCCTTGCAGTCCAAGGGACTCTCAAGAGTCTTCTACAAACCACAGTTCAAAAGCATCAATTCTTTGGTGCTCAGCCTTCTTTATGGTCCAACTCACATCTGTACATGACTACTTGGAAAAACCATAGCTTTGAGTATATAGACCTTTATTGGCAAAGTAATGTCTCTGCTTTTTAATATACTGTCTAGGTTTGTCATAGCTTTTCTTCCAAGGAGCAAGTATCTTTTAATTTCATGGCTATAGTCACCATCTGCAGTGATTTTAGAGCCCAAGAAAATAAAGTCTCCCACTGTTTCCATTGTTTCCTCATCTATTTGCCATGAAGTGATGGGACTGGATGCCTTGATCTTCATTTTTTGAATGTTGAGTTTTAAGCCAGCTTTTTCACCAGTGTGCTTACTTGTATCTTAAACAAATACCAGAAGGGATTCTCCCACAAACTAAAATGTGAGAATAATTGTTCCAAGTAATGTTTTTATTCTATAGCCCAGGCCATCATCATCTGTCACCTGGATTCCTACTCCCTCTTCCCAGTGTGTCCTCTAAACAGCAGCAGCCAGAATGAGCTTTGGATCATGTCACTTTTCTGCCTTGAGTCCTTCAACAACTTCCCATTAGAATTAAGTCTAAACTTCTTACTATGGCTTAGAAGGCCCTGCGTGATCTTTTTTGCTAATCTTATTTCATTTCATGCTCCCCTTCAGTCACCCTGCTTCGGAACTACCAGCTTTTAGTGCCTCAAACAAGCTGAGTCATTCCCTTTTCAGAGACTTTACCGATCCTCTTTCCTCTTGCCTTAAGATCGCCTCTCTTCTGCCTAGCCCTTCCTGTTGCTTGAGTGTTACCTTTTCAGAGAGGCCTTTTCCCTATGGCCAGAGTGTGGCAGCACAGGGTTAAGGTGCATATGGCTGCAAATATCAGAAAACCACAACCCAAACTGGCTAAAACAGGAGGGCAGGCTCCAGGCACAGCTTCCTGCAGCCTGCTCACACCCTGCCTCCTGGCTGGACCATCTCTCAGTGTTGATGTTGTCCCTCCTTCTGTGTGATGATCATTCCTAGGTTGGGTGCAAGATGGTTGCGGTGGTGCTAGGCGTCTATCTCATCTTGTCACAGCTGCATCTAGAGGCACGAGAGAAACTCTTCCGGGAGCCTTCAGGAGAGAGGAAGCTTTTATTAGAAGCCCCCTCCCTCACAAGATTTTTCTTTCTTTTGGCCACACTGTGGGATCTTAGTTCCCCAACCAAGGACGGAAGCCAATGCCCCCTACAGTGGAAGCACGGAATCTTAACTGCTAGATCACCTGGGAAGTTCAAAAAGATTTTTCTTTGTCTCATTGGCCAGAATTGAGTCATAAGCTAATTTATAAACCAATCACTGGTTTGAGGGGCAGGGGATTCAGGTTTACTCTGATCAACCTTGAATAGAAATTCTTATTCTATTTTGTACCAACTACACCTTAGGCAGTTTTGTGCAATCTACAGACCCCTTCTCAGAAAAACGATTTTGAATGAATATCATTGAAATCAACTATAAAGAAATATACTTAACAAAATTACTAAATATGTGATCTAATGTTAGACTCTAGTAGTAATTAATAATTAGTGTAATTTTTAAGTAGTGACTAATATGAATGATATTCTAAGACATCTACAACAACTGTAATGTGACTTGAAAGTATCTGTAATTTCTATCGGTGACAAATTGGCATTATGAATACTATTTGGTTTCCTGCCTACACTGATGGTTGAAGGAAATGCTAAATTTCATTTAGAGGTCAGTTAAAATATAGGGGTGATTTTTTTTTCTCCATTAAATTCATGGATACTCTGAACTTAATTCTAGGTTAAGAACACCTGGCCTAGACTAGTCTTTGCAGTCCCATGAACTGTAGCCTGCCACGCTTCTCTAGAGGTCCATGGAATTCTCTAGACAAGAGTACTAGAGTGGGTTGCCAGTTCCTTCTCCTGGGAATCTTCCTGACCCAGGGGTTGAACCCTGGTCTCCTATGTTGCAGGCAGATTCTTTGCCATTTGAACCACCAGGGAAGCCCCTTTTTAAACATTAAATAATATTAAATAATGTATTTAAAGTGCCAAGCATAGTGCCTAGTACATGATTTAATATCAGCCTTTACTATCAGAACAACATTTGACAACCTGAGAGTACTCCAGAGATACGTGTTGAATTCTCAGAATGGAAAACTATGTGCCTAGATTGTTTATAAACCACTGTGGCCAAGGTGTTCAGGAAATGATTGCTTAAAACACAGATGTACACTGAAGTCTTGGGAATACAAACCACAGAATAATATAATTTAAATCAATTCATTTTATTTGACAAACTAGGAATGGAGTTTAAGTGCAATATATGAATATACTACTCAAAACACTTTCACATATGAATTCCAAAGCAGTTAGAGAAATGTCAAGTGAGTGAAGCAAATAGCTGGATGGACTAGAACCGATCAAGAAATATTCAAAATCTTGCCAAACTTATGAAAGTCACTAGTCAGAGAACTTGTTCCCTAATGCCATAGTTCAGCATCACCATTCACCGTGATTGATTTGCCTGGACTGTAACTCCCTCAAGTTACATTGCTGATACTGGATAAGGCAGGATCAGGACTTGGCTTTGCATTCTATGGGGTGGTCATCTTGGCTCAGCGCTTATTTCTTCAGGCTTGCACCAGAAATAGTTCTTCATTAAATTCTAGTTCCTTGTCCACCGCCCTTGAAAGGGATGTGATTTTGTGACCATTAGGATATCATATTTTGGTCAAAAAGGTAAAAAGGTCTTCTTGACCCTCAAGATGGGTGATGGGGGTAGAGGCATTTGCTCTGCCCGAGTGTGTTTAGATCTAGAGGAAAACTTAAAGAGACGGCTGTTGCTTCCTTTTGTAATTTAGTTTTTATTTTATACTAGAATATAGTTGATATACAATGTTGTGTTAGTTTCAGGTGTACAGCAAGTGATTCAGTTATACATATATCCATTTCCCCCCATATTCTTCTCCCATATGGGTCATTATAGAGTATTGAGTTTCCTGTGCTGTACAGTAGGTGAGATGGCTGTTTTCTGATGACTGCTTTGTATGTTCTCTCCATAAAAGAGTAACTTCCATATTTCCAGAAGTGCTCTTCTATTCTGGAAGAGCACTTGGTTAGTTGTTTGGAGGCATTTTCTCCTATAGGCTAAGCACCCAAGGTTTGGAATCAGGCAGACCTGAGTTCAAATTTTGACTCTGCCATTTTTCTGTCTGTGTGACCCTGAGCAATTAACCTTAATAATAATAATAACAATGATAATAATAATAAATTGCAACAGTAGTCATGGCAGGACTAGTAGTAGTAGCAGCGCAACAGAGTTGTACTCACATATTGAGGGTTTACTAGGCTAAATTCTTTGTATGGACTCTAATTTTTACAACCCTAAGAAATAGTTTACACTTTTATACTTTTATTCTCACTTTGAAAATGAGGACGTGAGGCTAAAATAAATAGGTTATGTAGCTTGCCTTTAAACTTTGTTTTCCTTTTCCTACAAAGTGGAGATAATTGTGCTACCTGCCTCGTGAAGCTGCTGTAAAGATTAAATTACTGTGTGTTGCAGGTTTTTCAGCACAACGATATAAATAAAGACGCAGTAAGTAGGAATGGTAGCTGGTATTAGTATACCTAATTTACTTTGCTAAAATAATGGAGTAATTGGTTTCACTTGTTCAAGGAGAGCTGCTGTGCATTAATAATAATTAGCACTTGTGACTCAAGGGTAGATAAATTCTAAGCAGTCTCTCATCCTTTTTGCAAAACAATTTCTGGGCCTTTACGAACATGATTTGGCAACTGTAGCCACTATTGTCATATTAAGAGAAACTTTAGCAAGGAATGTCTTTTTTTTTTCCTCTGCTCAATTCACTCTTATTCAAAGTGGCTTTGGCTTGATTTTTGATATTCAAAGTGACACGTGGCTCCTTAATCCTGCTACCAATGTTGGCAAATCAGGAATGGGATATCAGAAATATCTTAAGCCAAATTGTTATAGACTGGATGACTTAGACAACAGGCAGTTATTTCTCTCAGTTCTAGAAGGTGGAAGTCGGAAAACAAGATGCCAGCATGGCCGGCTTCTTGATGAGTGCTCCTTCCTGGTTTAAAGAGAGCCGTCTTCTTGCTGTGTCCTCACAGGGCACAAAGAGCAGAGCTAGCTTTCTGGCCTCTTCTTCTAGGGTGCTAAGCTATGCTCTCATGATCTAATTACCTTTCAAAGGCCCCACTGCCAAATATCATCATGATGGGGGATTAGATTTCAACACATGAATACTAAGGGACACAAACACTCAGCCCATAACATCTACGAAACTATGCTTTCAGTATGAAATTTCTCTGTTGGATTGAAAAACAAAAAAGTGCAAGTTTAGTCACTCAGTTGTGTCTGACTCTATAACTCCTGCCAAGCTCCTCTGTCCATGGAATTCTCCAGGCAGTAGTACTGGAGTGGGTAGCCATTCCCTTCTCCAGGGGATACTCCTGACCAAGGTATCAAACCTGAGTCTCCTGCACTGTAGGCAGATTCTTTACTGCTTGAGCCACCAGGGAAGCCTCATTCTTGGATTATTTTATTTAAAATTACTTAAACCAACTGATTGCTTATGTCCAATATCAAAACTTTATTTAAGAAGACATCAGGGGGACTTCCTTGGTGGGCCAGTGGTTAGGAATAAACCTTGCAATGCAGGGGATGCAGATTTGATCCTCGGTGGGGTAACCAAGATTCTATATGCTATGGAGCTACTAAGACCATGTCAAAACTAGAGCCATTTGCAGCAAAGAAAGATCACACATGACCTTGCATGCCACAGCTAAGACCCAACACAGTCAAGTAAATAAGTATTTTAAAAAGGAAGAAATTAGGAGTGTTCATGGTCTTTTACTAAGAAGGCATCTGTCTACTATTTACTGAGCTGTAAGAACACATTGTGCGTGTGTGTGTGTGTGTGTGTGTGTGTGTGTGTGTGTGTGTGAACAGAGATTTCTCTGGCCAACAGTAAAGCTCCCGGTAGCCTTGGATGTGAGTGCCACCTGCTGGATGTTACACACAAATATTTTTCCTGTACTTCAGTCCAGGAATAGGGGAGCTATTTGCATGGGAACCTGCCCAAGTAACACCCCTTTGATTTTAGGTCACAAGGACAGCTGTAATGTCTTAATAAGTAATGTGATCTTTGGGTAAGTTTGCAGATTTATAAGAAAAACATACTCAGGAAACAAACTCAATTTAAAAACATTCCACTGAGCTATTGTTTATAAGCTTGCCTGTGCCAAGAATATAGTAAATAGTTCTCTGTTTATATTATGAGCTCATGAGTTTTATATGTTGGTGACATAGGCAGTTGGTGGGTGGCTTTTACCTTAAGAAGCCTATATCTATATCTTGTAGCAGGGTAGGAAATTAGGGACTCCTTGACTGTGGCCATGTGTTGGCTTCAATGCCAAATATGTCATCGCATACTAAAATTTTGGCTTTGGAGCCATAGCCCCTGTTGGGGGTTTAGTGGAGAAGCATCTCTTAGCATTGCTTCACTCTACTGAGTTCTGTGGAGATGATTTCACCTGTGACTTATGGGGTAATTCTGTAGACTGGGTCTCACAGGAGCTTTGGGGCAATTTGTAATTTCCATGAGGGCAAGAAGGTAGACATGACTCTTTATAAATGCATGTATGCCTTCTGTTAAGAGCTTTGTGATGTTTCTATCAGATTGGTCCTTTAGAAGGACATGAGAATTGTGCAGTATTGTGTACCGGCTACTTGGGAGAAGGGCAGGAAGGGGCCCTAGGAGAGGGACAATCACTGTAGCCTTTTCTTGGATCATTTTTTTAAAAAATCACTTTTGCAGAAATGTTAAAGTTCTAGGAGTTGGTCCTCTGGAGAAGGAAATGGCAACCCACTCCAGTGTTCTTGCCTGGAGAATCCCAGAGACGGGGGAGCCTGGTGGGCTGCCGGCTATGGGATCGCACAGAGTCGGACGCGACTGAAGTGATTTAGCAGCAGCAGCAGCAGCAGGAGTTGGTCCTCAGGTTTTCACTGACCCAAGGTTTGTCTTCAGTATATTCTTGACATCATGAGACCAGTTTTCTGCTTTCAGGATTTTACAGAAACGGGTGGTATGTATTTGGTCCCTTTTTTCTATCACTGGAAAACATCATATATAATTCACAAAGGTGTCTGCTGGGCTAAAGCAAAATTCTCTTTCTTTGTTCAAAATTTGTTAATGGGCTTTTGCGGCTAAATTTCTAAAGCTACGAAATAGGACTCAGATTTGGAAAGGGCTCAAGGCAGAAAAAGCTTTCTGTTTTTATTTCTGGGTATGTCCATTTCAGAACCCTGATAATGCAAGGAGGTTGCAATCCAGTATTTTGGAGGTGGCAATCTGGTATTTTATGGGGAAATAATGGGTGGTTGATGATATTTTTCCTGAGATTTTTAGTTGACAAGAATCTATATGAAGGAGTTAACTAGAGTTATTGTGGTGATCCTTACACAATGCGTGTGTGCTAAGTCATTCCAATTGTGTCCAACTCTTTGCGACTCCATTTGTCCATGGGATTCTCCAGGCAAGGATACTGGAGTGGATTGCCATGCCCTCCTTCAGGGGATCTTCCCAACCCAGAGATTGAACCTGTGTCTCATTTTGTCTCCGGCATTGGCAGGAGGGTTCTTTACTACTAGCCTTAGAAGCCCTTATACAATGTATACAAATATAGAATCGTTCTGTTGTACAACCAAAGCTAATTCAGTGTTATATGTCAATTACACCTCAATAAAAACAGATCTATATTGTATGAGATAGCATGACATTTGGCATTCTTGTCTGTACCTATCTCAGTGCCAAGCGAATACAGAATGGAGATGTTACTTCTTAAATTTACCATGTCACAGTCAGATCATGAGACTGAAGTATTCTGTCCTTGCTAATGGTTGTATGTTCAGATTGTTAGCTTCTCTCTGTGTGTCCTGATTTGACCTAGATATGTGGGCTGGAAAACATGAGGTTACTCTTCACTGGGTGGACATCTCTTGGACAAATAATCAGCGCTATGCCTGTTCTATGTTTCTTGCGTTTCTCGTCTGGGGCAACATTTGCTAATTTGGGGATTTCCTTCCTCCAGCTCCTCTATCCCATGGTACCCAATCCCCAGCAGTTTTTTAAACTGAAATTTTCAAATTATTTGAGCTGCTCTTATAGTTAGTCTGACTTCCCTGGTGGTTAGTCTAACAGTGATAGTATATAGATTTGTGTTATAGTCACAGAATCTTCTTGATTTCACACTGAATGGATTTTAGTTCTCTTCTCTGATTTTTTTCATTATTGGAGTCTCATAAAGTGTTGCTATGCAAAAATTTGGTCCTGAGCCCATGTGGGACATAAGAGAAATTACAGAGTTACATAGTCAAATGCTATAGAAGTCATCAGGTTTTGTAAAAAGAGTTTGAAACAAGACAGGAATGGAAGTGCAAATCTCAGTGGGTTCTTAGTGTTTCATCACAAAGTTTTGTGGTAAAACCAGGATGAAACCACAAGCTTCACTGTTGGGCAGACTAGCCCTGGAGGAACGATTGATTTAAGGTTAGCCAAGGTCAGCGGAAACTTGGCTTTTTTTATTCATATGTTCAAAGCCCAGACCTACTGAGTTTTGCATGGTTTAGGTTTCCAAAACAGAAAGCATTTTGGGATCCAGTCCAAAGTCAAAGCCTGAGGACTAAGGGTAAGAGAAAGTCATTCTGTCTTGGTTTGTTAGCAGCGCTAAGGTGAGAGGTTTTTATTCTGATTACTAGCCGAACCTTATTTACTTAAACTTTGGAAGTTTACGAAAACAAAGTATGTGTTTTCTCCCTGTCTGTCTACCCAATAGGAAAACCAGGATTCTTCTCAGAATCTCCAGACATTTCTACAGACCACAGAAATATTTATTTCTTGAAAGTTTTCATGACTGCACTTACCAGCATATATAGACTATATTCAATTTCTTTGGCTCAGTGTTTAGGTAACTCTCTAGGAGTAAAGGTATCAAGGTTGCCTAGTTTGAAAGAACTGGACCTAGCTAAATAGTCTGAAAAAAAAAAGTCAAGTTACTCTTTCAGAATAAAAATTTGGAGACAACAAAAGAAACAGTTAAGCTCAGAGCCTAAGGCCAGTCCCTCAGGGAAGTGTGGGATATATGACACATGAAAGTCTCACTTGTGGGCAACTTGTGGGCAGCCCAGGTTCTGATTGGGGCATTATCATTGTGTGGTATGAGGCTGGGAATGACTCTAGTGGCAGGACCAAATCTTCTGTGAGGTGCAAAGTCATTCAAGTCAGTAAGATATGTTTTCAGCTGTGAAATTATGGAAAACCCTTCTCCAAGGTTTCAGTTTTACAGAGTGTTAATTGTTCTTCTCAACAAAAATTCTAAACTTTGCAAGGTGGCTCGCCAATGCTTCTTCCTTCTTCCCACTTCACTGTCATCCTTATCATGGTCACCTTAGGATCTCCAGATGGCTACCATGGTTCCAGGCTTCTTGTCTGCTGTCTAGACAGGAAGAAGGAGCTAAAGGGTGAAGGGCAAAAGATTAATGACAAAATGATGAAAAGGCCCATTTTATAAGAGAAACAAGAGCTTACCAAAAGATTTACCTAGCAGGTTTTCACATATGTTGACTGCGTCATCCAATTAGCAATAGCCACCTCAACTAGCTCAATTTAGGTGGTCAACAATGAGAGGACATCCTGGAACCACACAAAGGAGCAGGTGTGGAGTACTCATTCTAAGGTAAGTCTCACTTACAAATGAGGCTCACAGAATAATGGTCAGCAGAGAGCCTCACAGCAACACTGCAGAGGACTCCCAAAGAGCAGGTTCTCTGTGCAAGTTCACGGAGAAGTCTGGGGCGTGGGAGTTAGATGATCACAGAGTGACTGTGTGAGCAACAGTGATTGGACATGAGAGGCTAAACCATTGTGTTGTGAGCTATTGTTTCCCATTAGAGTTCTCAGAACAAGAAAACGAGCTCAGCCCCACATCTTTCAGGGTCTTTACGAAGAATTTCTTCATTTTATCCTCCCTTCCTACCTTTCTTCCTCTCTTTCCTTCCATCCATTCTTTAAACTTTCAATCATGAAAAAAAATCTCTAGCTTATAGAAAAAGAGAAGGAATATAACTAATACCTACATACTTTCCATTGTTCTAATAAGTTATTTACCTATCTTATCTTCCTTTAATATATATAAAATTGCACAAACCCACATGTGTATGACTATATATGCATATGTAGATGTGTACATCTGTATGTATATACATGTCTATACACACACATCTGTTTCTGTATATATGAACTATTTAAGTAGGTTGCAGACTCTTATCCCTAAATATTTGAGCTTGTATTTCTTCAGGACACATTTCTGTCTGGATGTGTAATTGCAACACATATCTGTGGTTAAAAATTTTATTTTTTAAGTATAATTGACACACAATATTATATTAGTTTCAGGTGTGCAACTTAATGATTCAACATTTGTATGCATTATAAAATGGTCAGTCACCAGGGTAAGTCTAGTTACCATCTGTCAACATCAAATTACCAAATATTTTTCTTGTGATGAGAACGTTTAAGATTTACTTTCTTAGTGCCTTTGAAACTTGCTATGCAGTATTTGACTGTAGTCATCATGCTGTACATTATATCACACCATGATGACATTTATTTTACATATTTTAAATTTCTATTTCTTTATTTAGGCTGTGCTGCATGGCTCTTGGGATCTTAGCTCCCTCACCAGAGATTGAACCCTGGACCCATGGCAGCGAAAGCCAGTGCACCGTCAGAGAATTCCCATCCATGACATTTATTTTATAACTGGAAGTTTGTACTTCTTGATCCCCTTCACCTATGTTGTCCACCCGTCCAGACTCCCACCCTTCTGCCGACACCTATCTGTTCTTTGTATCTATGAGTTTGTTTCGCTTGTCCATTCTGTTTGTTTTTTAGATTCCACATATAACTGAACTCATATGGTATTTGTCCTTCTCTGATTTATTTCACTTAGTGAATATCCATATTTTGAGATCCATCCATGTTTTTGCAAATAGCAAGATTTCATTCTTTATGACTGAGTAGGATTCCATTGTGGGGCTTCCCAGGTGGCTCTCGTGGCAAAGAACCTGCCTGCTAAATGCAGGAGATGTAAGAGACTCAGGCTCGATCCCTGGGTTAGGAAGATCCCTGGAGGAGGGCATGGCAACCCATTCCAGCATTCTTGCCTGGAGAATACTATGGACAGAGAAGCCTGGCGGGTTATAGTCCATAGCGTTGCAAAGAGCTGGACATGGCTGAAGTGACTTAGCATGCGTGCATGCAGGATTCCATTGTATAGACACATCACATCTTTATCCATTTAACTGTCAGTGGACACTTCAGTTAGTTCCATGTCTTGACTGTTGTAAATAATGTGGCAATAAAACAAGAAGTATTGTAAAGAAAGTGAGGCAAGAGGAATCCGTGAAGCAAGTGTGCACAGAGCAGTGTCTGCCCAGCCTCATCCTGAAAGACGATGCTACTCTAGCAGTCACCTGCAAGGTATGTCTCTGTAAACAGAACTCACATCAGAGACATGGCTCAGAAGACAGTTCTTTTCTCAGGAGTATTTTTTTCTAACTGTATCCTAACTCTAAGGAACAGAAGAAAGTCAGGATATAAAACATTTTTCAAGTTCTTCTACTACCTGTTTCTTCTCTTTTTTGAAGTTGTAAAATTTTTTTGCTAGAGAAAAATTGTTAAGATAGATAGACACTCATGTATGTGCCACCTATAATTAAAAATGGAAATTTAGGAGTAATTGTGCATTTTCAAAAGAGAACAACAAATCTTATTATTCAAGTGTAAATGTATTTCAGGGAAAGAAGTAAAGGTGTAAGTAAAATAGTCCAGGGAAGGTTTATTTTGGAGAATAAACAATGTAGAAAAATTGGAGAAAGAGAAAGGTTAGTTTGATTTGCAGAGAATTCGTCATCAGGATTAAATTGGATGAAAAGCGTAAAAAGAAGCAAGATCAGTTGGTCCCAGGCACTGTCTCATGCTTACCATGTGTGAGGAACTGCCGTTTCCACCCCTGCGTTTGGAGTCAAAGTTTGTGAAGTATTGTCAGCTAAGAAGCCCAATCCTGGACTTCGCTGGTGGCTGAGGAGTAAAGAACCTGCCCATGAAGGAGACATGAGTTCCATCTCTGGTCCAGGAAGATCCCACGTTGTGGATCAACTGAGCCCACGCCACAACTGTTCTGCCTGTGCTCGAAAGCCTGGGAGCTGCAACCAATGAGCCGACCTGCGTTGGAGTCAAAGTTTGTGAAGTATTGTCAGCTAAGAAGCCCAATCCTGGACTTCGCTGGTGGCTGAGGAGTAAAGAACCTGCCCATGAAGGAGACATGAGTTCCATCTCTGGTCCAGGAAGATCCCACGTTGTGGATCAACTGAGCCCACGCCACAACTGTTCTGCCTGTGCTCGAAAGCCTGGGAGCTGCAACCAATGAGCCGCTTGTCTGCAATCAGAGAAGCCACCACAGTGAGAAGCCTGGGCACCGCAACAAAGAGTGGCCCCCGCTCACCACTCCTGGAGAAAGGCCTGAGCTGCCACAAAGACCCAGCACAGCCAGGAATAAATAGATAAAAATTTTAAAATGGATAATTAGAAAAAAAAAAGCCTAATCCTCACCACAGGCTAGTGCTGATGGCCATTCCCACACAGCCCTGGAGATGATGGATGCTGTGTGTCACGTCCCTTCCTGGGGCAGAGCTGTTTCTTTCTCCTCCACCATGAGCCCATCAAGAGCTTTGAGGGAGCCAACTGTGATGTCCAGACTTCAGACAAAATCAACTCCTTTCAGGTGGTTGGTGGTGGTGAAGAAACAACAGTGGGGGACAGATTAAGACTCAAGGGTGACAAGTGAGATTAGTGGCTCAGACAGCCTGAGGAAGGGCTGGCTTACAGCGTCAGTGTCTAGGATGCTGGCTGTTTTTTCTACCCTTTCTAATGTTTCTGGAGGACTTGATCCTGGAAGTTACCCACCATCCCTTAATAATCAAGGCAGAGGGATGGAGCACTGTCAGTCTGGACATTCATCCCTTTCTAAACCACCTTGTTTGAAAGATTAGGATTTTAGGCTACTTAAAGGACAAGCAAAGTTGTTCTACTATCTTCCTTCTTGAATGTTCCTTTGCCACGCTCATTTTCCCCTGATTACCCTGCTGTGTCTGCTTTTGCTACTGTTTGTCTCATCAGACCTCCTGTTTATAGGCTGCTTGGCTACAGGGGAAAAAAGTCTCCTCGCTGCACTGACTCCCTCTGTATCTCTTGGGGCCAATATATTCTGTTTCATTTTTCTATTTGTCCTGGCTCTCTTCCTTTTAATCAGGTAAAAAGGACCTCCGGGCTCTACTGATGGGAGAGGGCTATCAAAGCAATATTCAGAGAGTTTGCTTGCCTGAAAACTTAGCCAACCAGAACCCCACTCTTGTACAAGGCCACATGTTCTCTAAGGAAGTGGAGTCCATTAACAGACGTTATTGCCTGAGGGTTTTTTATTCTTTCCTCTTTCAGATTTTGAAGGATGTCTAAAGTGTTTATTATTAGCCTAAACTGAGAGCAAGTGAATGTCCTTATCATTCAAAAACAAATACACCTGTCTGGCAGCAGAAACTCTGCCTGGCTTTATGAACCAGGAAAATCAACACTGTATTCAGAACTCAGCCAGTAAATCTGAGGGGCCTGTAAAATCATGTTGGAGAAGGGGTTCATTGTGGAAAGATCCAAACTTACACGGGCTCAAGAATTCCCACTGGAAGACCAGACTTTGTCTGCACAGACACTGCCTAGTATTTATAAGCCTTATACCAGGGGTCCCAACCTCCGGGACCTAATGCCTGATGATCTGAGGTGGAGCTGATGTAAAAATGATATAAATATAGTGCACGATAAATGTAATGTGCTTGAATCATACCCGCACCACCATCCATCTGTGGAAAAATTGTCTTCCATGAAATTAGTTCCTGGTGCCAAAAATGTTGAGGACCGTTGCTTTATACTTCTGAATGTGGAATGTAAGAACTCTGAGGGGTGAGAACATACTTAAAAATTCGTAGGGAAGAAACCTGTGGGATAAAGGGAAACCAATATCCTGTGATTGCTGTCATATTAACACTTCTTTCTATGTCCTGAGTACCCCAGAACTTCATTGTTCAGGTTGGTGAAAAAGTAATTGCTGTTTTAGATCGTGAATTTTAAATCATTGTAACTAGGCTCAAACTCATTTTTATTAGTCAAGATAGGAACCATTATAATCAACACGTTTTGGCCAGAGAGAAATAAGCTTTTTTTTATTATTCCTGTAGCGTAAAAATTTGTGTTTCAGGACTCAGTGAACTCTTGGAAAGCATTTTCTTCCTCCTGCTAGTTGTGGAAGCATTTTCCCTGCAAAAAGTTGTTGAGATGCTTGAAGTGGTAGTCAGTTGGTGAGAGGTCAGGTGAATATGATGGGTGAGACAAAACTTCATAGCCCAGTTCATTCAACTTTGGAAACGATGATTGTTTGATGTGCGGTTGGGCTTGTCATGAAGAATTGGGCCCATTCTGTTGACCAATGCAAGCTGCAGGCATTGCAGTTTTCCACCCATCTCATTGATTTGCTGAGCATACTTCTCAAATGTAATGGTTTCATCGGGGTTCAAAAAGCTGTCGTGGATCAGACCAGCAGCAGACCACCAAATAGTGACCCTGACTTTTTCCTGGTGCAAGTTTGGTTTTGGAAAGTGTTTTGGAGCTTCATCTCTGAGATTCAATGACCACTGAGCTGGTAATGCTGGTTGTCACATAAAATCCACTTTCCATTGCATATCATAATCTGATTGTGAAATGGTTTGTTGTTGTTGCATAGAATTTCAAAACAATCTTTTTTTTTTTTTTCAGTCAGCTCCTGAGGCACTCACTTGTAGAACTTTTTCACCTTTCCAGTTTGCTTCAGATGCTGAACGATGGTAATGGTCAACACTGAGTTCTTTGGGAACTTCTCATGTAGTTGTAAGAGGATCAGCTTTGGTGATCCTCTCAATTGGTCATTGTCAACTTCCAATGGCTGGACACTGTACTCCTCATCTTCAAAACTCTCATCTCCTTTGCAAAACTTCCTGAACCATCACTGTATGCTCTGTGTGCTGTTAGTAGTTCCTGGGCCAAATGCATTGTTAATGTTGCCAGTTGTTTCTGCTGCTTTACAATTCATTTTGAATTTGAATAAGAATATCGCTTGAATTTGCTTTTTGTCTAACATGATTTCCCTAGTCTAAAATAAATATGAAATATATAACAATAAGTTATTAGTAAAAAATATAAAGTAAGACATGAGCATTAAAATAATGTGTAACATAACCACATTTATTTAAGAATGTATTCTAATATCAAACAGAGAATTTCAACAATGCAAAACTGCAATTACTTTCCCGCCAACCTAATACTTTTCCTTTTTGCTGAAAGAGGGGCTAGTTTGGCTCCAAAACTTAGTCATGCTTTGTCCTGATTTACTTTCTTCTAGAGTTAAAGAGAGAAGGCAGTGGCACCCCACTCCAGTACTTTTGCCTGGAAAATCCCATGGATGGATGAGCCTGGTAGGCTGCAGTCCATGGGTTGCGAAGAGTCAGACAGAACTGAGTGACTTCACTTTCATTTTTCACTTTCATGCATTGGAGAAGGAAATGGCAACCCACTCCAGAGTTCTTGCCTGGAGAATCCCAGGGACAGGGGAACCTGGTGGGCTGCTGTCTATGGGGTCGCATAGAGTCTTACACGACTAACGCGACTTAGCAGCAGTAGCAGCAGAGTTAAAGATGACTTTTAAGAGTAATTGTACTTTTCAAAAGGAGAAAGATATCTTGAAGGTCAGTTTTCATTCCAGTTCCAAAGAAAGGCAATGCCAAAGAATGCTCAAACTACCGCACAATAGCACTCATCTCGTACGCTAGTAAAGTAATGCTCAAAATTCTCCAAGCCAGACTTCAGCAATATGTGAACTGTGAACTCCCTGATGTTCAAGCTGGTTTTAGAAAAGGCAGAGGAACCAGAGATCAAATTGCCAACATCCACTGGATCATCAAAAAAGCAAGAGAGTTCCGAAAAAACATCTATTTATGCTTATTGACTATGCCAAAGCCTTTGACTGTGTGGATCACAATAAACTGTGGAAAATTCTGAAAGAGATGGGAATACCAGACCACCTGACCTACCTCTTGAGAAATCTGTATACAGGTCAGGAAACAACAGTTAGAACTGGACATGGAACAACAGACTGGTTCCAAATAAGAAAAGGAGTACGTCAAGGCTATATATTGTCAACCTGCTTATTTAACTTATATGCAGAGTACATCATGAGAAACACTGGACTGGAGGAAACACAAGCTGGAATCAAGATTGCTGGGAGAAATATCAGTAACCTCAGATATGCAGATGACACCACCCTTATGGCAGAAAGTGAAGAGGAACTAAAAAGCTTCTTGATGAAAGTGAAAGAGCAGAGTGAAAAAGTTGGCTTAAAGATCAACATTCAGAAAACGAAGATCATGGCATCCGGTCCCATCACTTTATGGGAAATAGATGGGGAAACAGTCGAAACAGTGTCAGACTTTATTTTTGGGGGGCTCCAAAATCACTGCAGATGGTGACTGCAGCCATTAAATTAAAAGACTCTTACTTCTTGGAAGAAAAGTTATGACCAACCTAGGTAGTATATTCAAAAGCAGAGACATTACTTTGCCGACTAAGGTCCATCTAGTCAAGGCTGTGGTTTTTCCTGTGGTCATGTATGGATGTGAGAGTTGGACTGTGAGGAAGGCTGAGCACTGAAAGATTGATGCTTTTGAACTGTGGTATTGGAGAAGACTCTTGAGAGTTCCTTGGACTGCAAGGAGATCCAATCAGTCCATTCCAAAGGAGATCAACCCTGGGATTTCTTTGGAAGGAATGATGCTAAAGCTGAAACTCCAGTACTTTGGCCACCTCATGTGAAGAGTTGACTCATTGGAAAAGACTCTGACGCTGGGAGGGACTGGAGGCATGAGGAGAAGGGGACGACCGAGGATGAGATGGCTGGATGGCATCACGGACCTGATGGACGTGAGTCTGAGTGAACTCCAAGAGATGGTGATGAACAGGAAGGCCTGGCGTGCTGCGATTCATGGGGTCACAAAGAGTCGGACATGACTGAGCGACTGAACTGAACTGAACTGAACTGTCCCTGATCACAAGGCCATTAACACCTAGTATTCATTCAATTATTTCACTAATCTTTGAGTGCCTGTGAATTTTAAAGCACTGTACTATTTATGGACAAAATGAAAGTACCATATGTGGTCCTTGCCCTCTAGAAGCTTATGTTCTAATGGGGATATAAGACATTTATTGTTCAGATCCCCAACACACAGCAGATCCACACATCCTTTGCTCTCATCCTTTCATCATCAGCTTCAAAGATATTTTCATATTGAAGGCAGTTGCAGTCACCTGCTGTCCCTGACTCTTTTCTACTATAATTTTAGGCCATCCCAGATTGGTCCCAGATTGGAATATATATATATATTTTGCCAGCTTTAGAGTCATCTGAGCAGGTGGGATAATGCTGTCACCTTTTACCTTAGCTGCTTGGATGTAGTTAGATGGTTTATCTATGAGGAGAGATTCCTAGATCGAGAGTATGAGTCTGGGTGAAGTGAGAAGGATAACATTTCTGACGGAATAAAGGCATTTAAGAACTTCTCTAGTGGTTCAGTTGTTAAGAATTCACCTGTCAATGCAGGGGACATGGGTTCAACCCCTGGTCTGGGAGGATTCCACATGCTGCCGAGCTTAGACATCTCAATGAGAAGCCCCTAAGCACGGCAAGTAGAAGGTAGCCCCTGCTCACCACAACTAGAGAAAAGCCGGTGTGCAGAAACAAAGACTCAGCACAGCCAAAAAATTTTTTAAAAGAAGCATTCGGGATCCATTTCAAGAAATGATCTCAAGTTAAAGAATAACTGAACATATTGTTATTAATATTAATGAATGCAGTCAACCAAATGTAGAAGTTGTGTTTACTGCTGTTCAAACCTAGGATAGCCTACATGAGAGTGTAAATTTTGAAGTTGAAGGACTATGTTCAAATTCTGCTCCACCATTTGCTATATGTAGATCCTAAGACAAATTTGTTTAGCTTCTAAGCCTCTATTTCTACCTCTGCAAAATGGTAATGAGCAATATTCACTTTTCACAGTGGTATGACTATTCAGTGAGACAAAGTATGTAAAACTTTTAGCTCCTTGCTCCAAAATGCTAATTCTGTCCCTAACTTTTCCTCTGCTTTTCTTTGGAGAATTATGCCTGTATTTCATTTTAGTCCATTCTGCCCCCTCATCCCACCCCCACTCCATTCTTGGCTTTTCTCATTGTTTTTATTCTTATTTTTTCTGGCTGATCTTGTCTCTTTGGTTTTCCCCTCTTTCCCCTCTATGGATGTTTGTTTTGACGGTGTTTATTTTTCCATCATGAACTTTCCTTGAGTTCCTGTCTCATTTGCCTTTTTGCAGGCGTCTTTTGTTTTACCTGGGGCTTTAGTCTGTGCAGATTGATGTCAACATTGACTGCTGATTTTGGACTTCACTGAGGGAAAGAGGGTGGAAGCTGTGTTGAGACGGCTCTTACAGGGCCTAGAGAAAGGATAGGGGAGATTGAAGTGGTTAGTTGCTTGGGTATACATATTTTGCAGACATTCATCTCAGTTCCCGGCCAGAAGTCTGACACTCTCCCCACAGGTCCTCAGGGGTTTTGAGTCAGCCCTGACTACACTCAGCAGTGGAGTTGGGCTTTCCACTCCCCAACTTCCTGCTGTCTTACTTTTTCTTAAACATGTTTTATGCTCTTGTCTAACACTGCATTTATGTGGAACACCCACTTGGAAGGGGAGTTGTTTTTAAAGAGGGGAGGTCATTACTGATAATGGCAGTAAGAATAATAGTTGCGTATCAAGCACAGATGCTCACACATGGCCAAAAAGAAGACAGCAGGAACTCATGACTTTGTTTGTTGGGCGCAGATTCCTAACAGAGTCCAGAGAGTCCAAGAGGTAGAAACTAAGGGAGTGGTGGATGGAGACAGGAAGGAGAAGCTAGGGAATATGTCTTGCATTTTAATTTCCAAGAACATTTATTCATCACCTACCCTGGCACAAGCAGGGTGCTAGGCTCTGGGTCTCATTTGATGAACAATATTCAGAAAAGTTCTGTTTTTTATAACCTTTGATGTTTCCACTTATGTTTTAAGGAGTTACAACCTTCCTGCATCTAACATTTTAAATTTGGATCTAGTTTCCTATCTTGGAAGGGAAATTGGGGCTCAAGGAGCAACAATAGATATTTTGGTGCTTATGGGCAGTGATTGGTGGCACATCACAATAATCTATTACATGTCCTTAGATATTTTTGTTATGGGTATTTTAAGCTAATGTAGGGAGAATAACAGGATGAATGTTCATCTCTCATCACTCGTCACTCATCAGTTAACAGGATTTTATCAATCTTGTTACATCTCCCATACTTCTGTTTTTCTGAAATGTTTTCATGCAAATTGAAGACATCATGTTATTTTACCTTTATCTCAGTCTTCATCTCCAGTAGGAAATGGTCTTTTAAAATATAGAACCACCCTACCATTAGAATATGTAACAAGATCAATAATAATTATATAATTTATCTAATATTTATTTTACATGCAAATTTCTCCAACTGTCTGAAAGATGCCTTTTCATATATTTGGTTTGTGTGGATGGAGGTCAAAGCAAAGCCTGCAAAAAATTTCTTTTGGTCATTCTTCCTTTTAAAGCTCTTATTCTATAATAATATCCCCATGCCTCCATTTCCCCTATACCATTGATTTTTGTAGTTATTTGTATGGTGTATGCTGTGGTGTGCTACCCAGATCCCTTCTTCGTGACCAGAGCACTGTTTCCTATCTCGGCCAGGAGTGTGGGCTGCTGAAGGTCTACAGGTCCACAGCATGAGTCTTAGACTGGCTATTTAGAGGGTAAAAAGTCTTGGCCCTGTTGCTTCATGATAACTCTGAAGGATCGCCTCAATTCCAGAGCTCCCTGTAAGACTGGCTGGGACCCAGTTGTGACTACATCACACATCAATTACTTCTTCTGCCCATTCTTATTTCCTCACTCCCTTTCAGGTGTGCTCCTGAGGCTACTCCCTAGGACAATTCCTGAAATCAAACCTCCACATCAGAGTCTATTTCCTGGGAAACCTGACCTAGACAATTGATAACAGGATGGCTCTAATAAGCAGAATCTAAAATGGGATTTCAGAGTTGGATGACCTGCCTCTCAGCTTGCAATACAAATACAGTGGCTGGCGGTAAGTGATAACACTGGTGTGGTGTAGAGGTGCAGTTTTGAAATTTTTACACATGGTGAGCTGGAATGGGATGATATGGCGAGAACAGCAGTACAAGCGTTCAATGGGTTTGGGAAACGTGGGAAGCATAAAGATTGAGAGCTTGGGTGGCTGTTGTTGAGGATTATTGATGCCTTGGGGAAAAGACAATGGAAGTCTCAGTGTAATTAATCACCAAAGGGCTTCCTTGACAGCCTAGAAAGGGATTTTTAATCTCTTGCAGAGGAAGCTGATCTTCAGGTCCTGAACAACATAGGTCTAGAGAAGATTGAATTTTCAATCCTGGGCCTGATTGGGAAGTAGTGGGACCCTGGACTGGAGCCCAGGACAACTAGATCAATGAAGTAGGCAATATTGAATTACTAGATTCTTCTAAACACGTTTGACCTTACAAAAATGGTCAACTCCTCTTTTTAAAGAGCTAACATTGTCCCCTTGCTTGAAGAAGATTCAGAGGCCTCTGCCTTATAAAACAACACATAGGATTGGGGAGTGGCCTGGATCAATAGGCATTGTTCAGAGCATCACCCTGGCACACTATATCGATGACATGCTAACTGGATTGAATGAAAAATAAGTGCCAAGTCCTTAGAGACCTGGTTAAGACAACTATGTACCAGAAGGTTGGAGATAATGCCTGCTGCTAAGTCACTTCAGTCGTGTCTGACTCTGTGCAACAGCATAGATGGCAGCCCACCAGGCTCCCCTGTCTCTGAGATTCTCCAGGCAAGAGCACTAGAGTGAGTTGCCATTTCCTTCTCCAACGCATGAAAGTGAAAAATGAAAGTGAAATTGCTCAGTCGTGTCTAACCCTCAGCAACCCCATGGACTGCAGCCTACCAGGCTCTTCCGTCCATGGGATTTTCCAGGCAAGGGTACTGGAGTGGGGTGCCATTGCCTTCTCTGGAGATAATGCCTACAGATATTCACAAGGTCTATCAACTCAACGAAATTTTAAGGATCTTAATATTATAGGGGTATGTCAGAATATTCCTTTCAAAGTAAAACACAAAGTATATTATCTCTAACTTCCCACCACTGAGAAGAAAGCAGACACTTAGTAGATCACTTTAGGTTCTCAGAGGCAAAATATTATATACTCAGGAGTACTGCTTTGATCCATTTGCTGAGTGACGTGGAAGGTTTCTAGATTTGATTGGGACCCAGAGAAGGAAAGGAATCTGTAGCAGGTCCAGACCATGATAAAAGTAGCTCAGCTGCTTGGGCCATATGTTGTGTAGATAGAGGGATCTTCAGTGGCAAAAGATGCCATGGGGAGTGCGTGGCAAGCTCAACGGAAATTGCTACATGAATTCCAGGATTCCAGCTGAAGGCCACATCTTTTGCAGCAAACAACTACACATCATTCATATAACAGCTCATAGGCTACTGGGCCCAGTTGTGCTGGAGCATCTAAAGACGTTGTGGCCAGGACTGGAGCCACATGTCAGAAGGTCATGAGGGCCCAGCAGCAACCCATTGTAAAAGGGAAGCATCTAGGACTGGGCACAGATAGAGGAGAGAGCACAGTAAGCTGCATAAGCAAGTGGCCACATTCCCATGCTGCCCTCTACTGTGCACTGGCCCCTCTTTCTCACATAGCATGTATGAACAAGATTCTTGCAAGAGTACAAAGGCATGATCTTCTTCTATCTCTGAAGGGCCAGAGCTCCCTGAGGTATTGGCCAAATTCTCCATTGCAATTGCATTGCAGCTTAGCTTCTTCCTTTTCCCAGCCCTGTTTGACTTTCTTCTTTGTAAGGGTTTCTCCTGAGATCACTCTCTAATAAATCTCTTGCACATGACTCTCTGTCTCAGCAACTGTTTCTCAAAGGACTCTATCTAAGACACTGTTACTCATCCCATAAATATCCTATATCCTGGATTTGGCTGTCTGTTTCTTTGCAATGTGGTTCTACAGTTCCTGTTTCACTAGCCCCTATAAAGTGATAGAGCCAAAGACTTTATTAGATTCAGGTAGTAGGGTGTGATTCCTAGTTACATCACATTCCAGGACATATAGTGTCAAGATGTCTTGCTTTTAGTGATGCTAACATTGAATGGTTGCTCTCTTCTTTTCACCTTCTCTTGTGTATATGTCTCAAATCTTCCAGTGGCATCCATGAAAGTTTATGTGAGAGAGCCTAGGGCTCTAGATTGCTGGCAGCAGATTCAATCTCTTGAGAAAGAGGAAGAATAACTGACCAGACAGAAAAAAAGTGGGTAGTTTTCCTATTCAAGTTCTTGAATGCCCTTATTTTAATTCTGTGAGAATGAGTTTTTGTTTGGCCTGACAATGAATTAGAATGGTGAGTTTATACTGGACATAGACAACCATTTCATCAAAAAATAGCCCTTCCCTTTCTTGACTTTTAACATCTCAAGGAATAATTATAGACATGGTCTCACTCTCACTTTTTATTGAAAAAATATTTTTCAATTTTTAGTAGACTTTTTATTTTGAGATAATTGTAATTCACATACAATTATAAGAAATAATACTGAGAGAGCCCATATACTCTGTACTCAGTGTCCTTTAGTGGCTTATTGTTGTTGTTGTTAGTTGCTCAGTAGTGTCTAACTCTTTGCCACCCCATGCACTATGGCCCATGAGGCTCCTCTGTCAATGGGATTTCCCAGGCAAGAATATTGGAGTGAGGGGATCCAACCCACACCTCGAGTCTCCTGCATTGGCAGGTAGATTCTTTACCACTGAACCATCTGGAAAGCCCACTTGAATGTAATAACCTCCAAACACCTCAGTGGGCTGAAGCTTACTTCATTTACACACAGGGCTGGCAAAAATCTTGTATTGAAAAGCATTAAGAAAGTTTTCATCTGAAAAGAAAGAAATAATAATCTGACAATGACATCTGATCTTTCTCACACATGTGTTACAGTTAATATCTAAAAGTTGTTTTGATTGCCAGTAACAGAAAGTAATAGGAAATACCTTCAGTTCAGTTCAGTTCAGTTTCTCAGTCATGTCTGACTCTTTGCGACCCCATGAATTGCACCACACCAGGCCTCCCTGTCCATCACCAACTCCTGGAGTTCACTCAGACTCACGTCCATTGAGTCAGTGATGCCGTCCAACCATCTCATTCTCTGTTGTCCCCTTCTCCTCCTGCCCCCAATCCCTCTCACCATCAAAGTCAACTTTTCCAATAAGTCAACTCTTTGCATGAGGTGGCCAAAGTACTGGAGTTTCAGCTTTAGCATCATTCCTTCCAAAAAACACCCAGGACTGATCTCCTTTAGAATGGACTGGCTGGATCTCCTCTCAGTCCAAGGGACTCTCAAGATCAATGTGAAAACAATACCCTGTATATGGGAAATCACTGAATATTCCTTTTAATTTGCTGTTTAATTTTAACAGTATTTCCCTTGTCTAAAGTTTAAAGAAATTCAACTTAAATGTAAAAAGGATATAATATGGGATCACTCGGTGTCTTAATACCATCTAACCGGCAAAAGGTAAATTAAGGAAATGGTTTTCTTCTACGTTTGTGTCCAACATGAGGCAGAGACTGATATTTGTCTGTAGTTTAACCAAGGGAAAACAATCCCTATAAATTCTATTAAAATTATTTAACAGCCACAAACAGATGCAATAATTCATTGTCACTGAAACAAATCATTTTCTCCCTTCTCTCTCAGTGCTAAGAAAGCAAACATTCACAGGTGCTCCATCAGCATCTTTGCATAAGACCAAACAATACAACTCTTTTATGAATGACAAAGGAAACATACATAAATAGAGTAACAAAATAATGAGTCATTATTCTCCAGATATTTGACAAGGCTTTTTAAAGAATCATCTGAAGAATATGGGGGAAATTTTACTAAGATTCTAAATGTAAAACTCACTTCACTGAATTGACATCTATCAAGAAATCATTGGACAGAACTCTGTGAGAAAAAGATTTGAAATAGCTTTTTCTGACTTTTTTAATCATGTGCACTGGAAAAGTGATTAGTGTTACCAATCCTGGGTTGAGAATATGATCAGACTAAAGAAATTTTCTAAACTGAAAAACGAAGTTTCCTAGAGAACTTTCCTTTTATAAAGGCTTTCTGGCAAGGTGATACCTAAACCAGTCCAGAGAAGACTATTTCAGAAGAAGCAAAATTTCTCTCTCTACTAGTATTACATCCTAAAAATTGTCCCTCATTCCTTCAAATGATGAAAGAGTGCTTCACTCTGTACTAATCTTAGAGGATTTTGAGCATTCCACTAGTCCCACAGTGGCAGGGTATACATAATATATGCATCTGCATTCTTAAAAAGGAAATCTTTGCTGCTTCCCTAGTCTTTTATTTTGCATTTGTAGTTTCTAGTCTTATGTCTTCTCCCTGTCACTATGCTGTTTTGCCCGCTGATCTGGGGACTTCTGTGGGGCTCTGTGAATTTTCAATATTCACAGCCATAAGCAAATCTATCCATCTAACATATGCCACGGGTCATGCCAAATATTCTCCAGGTGGGTGGACTAGTTGGACACAACTGAGTGACTGAGCATACAATGAGTACAGGTAGACTAGAGCAGAAACAATGTTGCAGTATCTTCTAGGTGTCATAGAGAAACTGGTATTGGTTCCTGGGCCAGAAAGATATCTGCTCAGCCTATTAATGATTCTATCTCCATAATCTTCCCCATGCCACACAGTCCTCTGCAGTCATTTGTTCCAACAGTTCACACACCTGAGGACAAATGGGTGCTCTTTCGTCTGCAAAACATAAAGACTTTCATTCAGTCTTTTTTGAAATTAGTTACAACCTTACAGAAGGAAGTACCATCGTAAATGAGTCACCAGTAATAATACAACTTTGGTATATTTAGGCAAGACCAAGATAGTAGCCCCCTTGTGGGCCAGAAAGCAAATTTTGCTTAAATTTTCAACCATAATACTATGAAAGCAATTAGGTTAGTAGGAATCAACAGCTTCCTAGATTTGGTAGTCAAAATTATAGTTATAATATTGTAATTGTATCTATGTCTTAAATTGTGGCTAAGTCATCAAATAGAGAGTAAACACACAGAAAGTTCATTGCTATTTGCACTGCAATATGGACAAAATCTATTAACATCCAAAAGAGGATAAAATGGACAATTTTAAGTTGCAAACTAACCTCTAAATGATTGAATTAAGGAATTCAGTCTGCTGGTTAAAGCAGAATACTCTAGTCAGGAAATCTAAATTACAAACTACCTGTAATGAGCCAGAATAACATGAACAAACAAATATAAGGTACTGTAATGGGAGCTCACAAAGATAAGGATTTTGTTTTTGTTTTGCTCATTGCTCCCTCTTTAGTATCTAATATTATTATAGTAACTTCCTTATTCTCAAGTTTATTTCCTGTCTCCCAGAGCTCCCTGAGAGCAGATGTCCCTAGCAACATGCCTGGCATATTGTAGTCACTAGATAAATGCTAAATAAAAGCTTGTAGAAAGTCCTTTGTTGTTGTTTAGTTGCTAAGTCACCTCCAACTCTTTTGTGACCCCATGGACTGTATTCCACCAGGCTCCTCTGTCCATGGGATTTTCCAGGTTAGAATATTTGGGTAGGTTGCCATTTCCTTCTCCAAGGGATCGTCCTCACCCAGGGACCAAACTCACATCTCCTGCATTGGCAGGTGGATTGTTTATCATTGGACCACCAGGGAAGCCATAGCTGTATGCTATGATTATTATTATTAGCTCACTAGGCATTTACTATACTGCAGACACTGTACTAAGGGCCCTCCCTAAGAGGGAGAAGCAAGATTTGAACCCAGGCATTTGATGCCTGGGGTTCTTTCTCTTTAACAGCTATTCCTGGAGTTCAATTCCATGAGACTACTATCTCCATATAATATATACTTTCTACATGATCACTGAATTTTTGCATTCAAATTGGCTTTTCTTTCTCATATCATGAGAAAAAAAATACTACTTCATGAGAAACTATGGAACAAAGTGAAAGTGAAGTCGGGTCTGACTCTTTGCGACCCCACGGACTGTAGCCTACCAGGCTCTGTCCATGGGATTTTCCAGGCAAGAATACTAGAGTGGGTTGCCATTTCCTCTTCCTGGAGATCTTCCTGACCCAGGGATTGAACCCAGGTCTCCTGCACTGTAGGCAGACGCTTTACCGTCTGAGTCACTAGAGAAGGCTATGGAACAAAGTATCCATGTTTAATGTGATGACCATATTTCTTTCTTGGGACTTAACTCAATTTTCAATTATCACATTAGTCACATATGTAAAGAGAGCAGGTAGCAATGATTTAATCCTCAACTGACATGGGAAACAGCTCTCAGATGATAAGTTTCTCCATTTCAACAGTATTTGCTTCTCTTCAGTATCTAAACTTACAGAATCTTGACAGTAATGATTCAGACAAAGCATGCAGATTAATCAATGCTATCAAACTCATGCATTCAAGTGGCCTTTCTCTTCTCACACAGTTAACAGCTTGTTTTAATAGATTCACTTTGTATTCTTGAGTTGAATTCAGATGATGTGTTTTACTAAGATGTGGCTATTCCAGCCAAGTTATTACTTTGCTGACTGCTCACCCCTCCCTACTCTCTTATCGGCCTACTCTCTTCCTTCTGTTTCTGCCGTCTCCTTCTCAGTTTCCATCTGTATTACATGTTTAAACATGGTAGCTTATACTATACAAACAAAATACATATACATATATTTATGCATAATATATGCAAAAACTTATTTAAGTATGCACAAGAAATTTATAAAAAGAGAAAGACGAGAATACAGCTAAGACTATAAAGAAAGTTTATAAAAACTATAAAGCAGGCTGAACACTGAACCACTGATGCTTTCGAATTGTGGTGTTGGAGAAGACTCTTGAGAGTCTCCTTGGAGAGCAAGATCAAACCAGTCAGTCCTAAAGGAAATCAGCTCTGAACTATTCACTAGAAGGAATGATGTCAAGTTGAAGCTCCAATACTTTGGCCACCTGATGCAAATGGCCAACTCATTGGAAAAGACCTTGATGCTAGGAAAGATTGAAGGCAGGAGGAGAAGGGGGTGGCAGAAAATGAGATGGTTGAATGGGACCACTGACTCAATGGACATAAGTTTTAGCAAACCTAGGAGATGGTGAAGGACAGAGAAACCTGGCATTCTGCAGTTCACGGAGTCACAAAGAATTGGACATGACTTAGCAACTGAACAACAACAAAGCTTCCCAGATAACAGATGGGCTTCCCTGGTAGCTAAGCCAGTAAAGAATCTGCCTGCAATGCAGGAGACCCTGGTTCGATTCCTGGGTTTGGAAGTTTCCCTGGAGAAGGGATACGCTACCCACTCCAGCATTCATGGGCTTCCCTGGTACCTCAGATAGTAAAGAATCCACTTGCAACGTGGGAGATCTGGGTTCTATCCGTGGGTTGGAAAGATCCCCTGCAGGAGGGCATGACAACCCAATCCTGTATGCTTGCCTGGAAAATCCCCATGGAGAGAGGAGCCTGGCAGGCTACAGTCTATGGGATCACAAAGAGTCAGACATGACTGAGTGACTAAGTATGGTAACTAAATCAGACAAGACTTAGCAAGTGAACAACAACAACGCTTCCCAGATAACAAATAGGATCAGAAACCAGATGTATCTGCTTTCAAATTTGCATTCTACTACATCCTACTACACCAAAGTATGGTGCTTGCCTTTAATCTTAGTAGTTCAAAGTTACTACATTTTTCTGTTGTGAAGACATAAAGAGACAGATTATCAAAAGCTTTACTTCTAGGCATTTTAAGCAGAAAGGTAACTTCTCATTTCTTTACTTTTAAGGAAACAGAGGTAAGAAAAGCTGACTAATGGTCTTTTTTTAAAGGACTAAAGTCTAGTAGGATATTAGAAGCATGTGAGTTGTCTCAGCTCCAAATTACTTCTGACACACTTGCCCAGTCCTGCTAAACAGACACTATCACATATTGGGGTTCAGTTCAGTTCAGCCACTCAGTTATGTCCAACTCTTTGCCACCCCATGAATTGCAGCACGCCAGGCCTCCCTGTCCGTCACCAACTCTCGGAGGTCACTCAAACTCATGTCCATCGAGTCCGTGATGCCATCCAGCCATCTTATCCTCTGTCGTCCACTTCTCCTCCTGCCCCCAATCCCTCCCAGCATCACAGTCTTTTCCAATCAGTCAACTCTTCGCATGAGGTGGCCAAAGTACTGGAGTTTCAGCTTTAGCATCATTGTTCCCAAAGAAATCACAGGGTTGATCTCCTTCAGAATGAACTGACTGGATCTCCTTGCAGTCCAAGGGACTCTCAAGAGTCTTCTCCAACACCACAGTTCAAAAGCATCAATTCTTTGCACTCAGCTTTCGTCACAGTCCAACTCTCACATCCATACATGACCACAGGAAAAACCACAGCCTTGACTAGACAGAGCTTTGCTGGCAAAGTAATGTCTGTTTTTTAATATGATATCTAGGTTGGTCATAACTTTCCTTCTAAGGAGTAAGCATCTTTTAATTTCATGGCTGCAATCACCATCTGCAGTGATTCTGGAGCCCCAAAAAATAAAGCCTGACACTGTTTCCCCATCTATGTCCCATGAAGTGATGGGACCGGATGCCATGATCTTCGTTTTCTGAATGTTGAGCTTTAAGCAAGCATTTTTACTCTCCTCTTCGACTTTCATTAAGAGGCTTTTTAGCTCCTCTTCACTTTCTGCCATAAGGGTGGTGTCATCTGCATATCTGAGATTACTGATATTTCTCCCAGCAATCTTGATTCCAGCTTCTGCTTCTTCCAGCCCAGCATTTCTTATGATGTACTCTGCATAGAAGTTAAATAAGCAGGGTGACAATATACAGCCTTGATGTACTCCTTTTCCGATTTGGAACCAGTCTGTTGTTTCATGTCCAGTTCTAACTGTTGCTTCCTGACCTGCATATAGGTTTCTCAAGAGGCAGGTCAGGTGGTCTGGTATTCTCATCTCTTTCAGAATTTTCCACAGTTGACTGTGATCCACACAGTCAAAGGCTTTGGCATAGTCAATAAAGCAGAAATAGATGTTTTTCTGGAACTCTCTTGCTTTTTCCATGATCCAGCAGATGTTGGCAATTTGATTTCTGGTTCCTTTGCCTTTTCTAAAGCCAGCTTGAACATCAGGGAGTTCACGGTTCACATATTGCTGAAGCCTGGCTTGGAGAATTTTGGGCATTACTTCACTAACATGTGAGATGAGTGCAATTGTGCAGTAGTTTGAGCATTCTTTGGCATTGCCTTTCTTTGAGATTGGAATGAAAACTGACCTTTTCCAGTCCTGTGGCCACTGCTGAGTTTTCCAAATTTGCTGGCATATTGAGTGCAACACTTTCACAGCATCATCTTTCAGGATTTGAAACAGCTCAACTAGAATTCCATCACTTCCACTAGCTTTGTTTGTAGTGATGCTTTCTAAGGCCCACTTGACTCCACATTCCAGGATGTCTGGCTCTAGGAAGTGATCACACCATCATGATTATCTTGGTAATGAAGATCTTTTTTGTACAGTTCTTCTGTGTATTCTTGCCACCTCTTCTTAATATCTTCTGCTTCTGTTAGGTCCATACCATTTCTGTCCTTTATTGAAAACATCTTTGCATGAAACATTCCCTTGGTATCTCTAATTTTCTTTAAGGAAATAGCCAAAAAGAACAGGAAAGAAATGAGGATAAATTATGAAATCCAAGAAGAAGTTATTTATTTGGCATTAAAGTTCCAGGAAATGAGATAAATGGTAGTTAGAAAGCTGTCTGAACCCAGGCCACCATTCCCTCTCTGTTCGTATTCTTAGGAGAGAGATCATGATTGACTGTCTTGGTCAGGGATCTACTCTGAGTTAAGTCAGCTATGGTCAAGGGGTTGAGGGCATTTAGTACAAATGTAGGGGAGGGGCAGTCCTCACTGAAGGGGATTTGAGTCATGGCCTAGGTAGATACTGCAAAAGTCAGTCAGTTCAGTTCTGTCACTCAGTTATGTCCAACTCTTTGCCAACTCTTTGCCAACAATGGTCTGCAGCACGCCAGGCTTCCCTGTCTATTACCAACTCCTGGAGCTTGTTGTCCATTGAGTTGGTGATGCCATCCAACCATCTCATCTTCTGTCATCTCCTCCTCCTGTCCTTAATCTTTTCCAGCATCAGGGTCTTTTCAAATAAGTCAGTTCTTTGGATCAGGTGGCCAAAGTATTGGAGTTTCACCCTCAGCATCAGTCCTTCCAATGAATATTCAGGACTGATTTCCTTTAGGATGGACTGGTTGGGTCTCCTTGCAGTCCAAGGTACTCTCAAGAGGCTTGTCCAACACCACAGTTCAAAAGCATCAATTCTTCAGCACTCCACTTTCTTTATAGTCTAACTCTCACATCCATACATGACTACTGGAAAAACCATAGCTTTGACTAGGTGGACCTTTAGAAGACGGCAGAGTAAAAAGATGTGCACTCATCTTCTCCTGCGAGAACTCCAAAGTTACAACTTACTGCTGAACAACCATTGACTAGAGAATGTTGGATCCCACCAAAAAAAGATACCCCACACCCAAAGGCAAAGGAGAAGCCCCAGCAAGACAGTAGGAGGGGTGAGATCACATTTAGACTCAAACCCCATACCCACCAGAGACACTCAAAGGGCTCAGACAAAACCTTGTGTGCATCAGGAGTCCCCACAGAGACAGAGCCAGACCTGCCTTTGAGTGTTTGAGTGTCTCCTGTGGAGGTATGGGTCAGCAGTGGCCTGACGCAAGGGCAGGGGCTTTGGGTGCAGTAGACCTGGATATGGCATAAGCCCTCTTGGAGGAGGTCACCATTAACCCCACCATAGAGCCTCCAGAACTTACACAGGACTGGAGAAACAGGCTCTTGGAGGGAACAAACAAAACCTTGTGCACACCAGGACCCAGGAGAAAGGAGCAGTGATCCCACAAGAGACTGACCCAGACTTGCCAATGAGTGTCCAGGAGTGTCCGGTGGAGTGTGGGTTCATGGTGGCTTGCTGCAGGGTTGAGGGCACTGAGTGCACTGTGCATGCATGGGACCTTTTGAAGGAGGTCGGCATTATCTTCATTACCTCCACCATAGGTTGGCCTCAGGTCAAAAAACAGGAAAGGAACACAGATCTGCCCATCAACAGAAAATTGGATTAAAGATTTACAGAGCATGGCCCTGACCATCAGAACAAGACCATTTCCCCCTCAGTCAGTCTCTCCCATCAGGAAGCTTCCATAAGCCTCTTATCCTTATCCTTCAGAGGGCAGACAGAATGAAAACCACAATCACAGAAAACTAATCGAACTGATCACATGGACCATAATCAGTTCAGTTGCTCAGTCGTGTCCGACTTTTTGTGACCCCATGAATCGCAGCACACCAGGCCTCCCTGTCTATCACCAATTCCCGGAGTTCACTCAGACTCAGGTCCATCGAGTCAGTGATGCCATCCAGCCATCTCATCCTCTGTCGTCCCCTTTTCCTCCTGCCCCCAATCCCTCCCACCATCAGAGTCAACTTTTTCAATGAGTCAACACTTCATATGAGGTGGCCAAAGTACTGGAGTTTCAGCTTTAGCATCATTACTTCCAAAGAAATCCCAGGGCTGATCTTCAGAATGGACTGGTTGGATTTCCTTGCAGTCCAAGGGACTCTCAAGAGTCTTCTCCAACACCACATTCAAAAGCATGGACCACATGGACCACAGCCTTGTCTAACTCAATGAAACTATGAGCCATGCTGCATAAGGCTACTTAAGACGGACAGGTCATGGTGGAGAGTTCTGACAAAATGTGGTCTACAGGAGAAGGGAATGGCAAACCACTTCAGTATTCTTGCCTTGAGAACCCCATGAACAGTATGAAAAAGCAGAAAAAAATCAGTCACCATCAAGACTGCGTGTTTACACACATACATGCAAGTATAAAAATACATATATCTATACATAACATAACTGTATGTAAAATTCATTAAATAGTGAACACTAATATTAAAATGAATCTGCACATCAGTCATTAAAATGATAGGTGAAAGCTTCATGAAAGCGGTACCTTGCTGTCATTTTACTTCTTTATGCCCAGAACCTGAAAGTTCACTAGGTACATACCTAGTATGTATTGGTCAATATCTGTTGGACTTATGAATTTTCACAAATCAAACTAAAAAGAAAATGATAATAGGTATTATTAAAAATGGAACAATGAGCCTGTGAACCTCTTGATAAAATGCAATTTAAAGTACATAGCATTACTTATAAAGTATTCTTGCCAAAAAGTTGAACCTGAATCTAATCAAAGATTTAGAACTAACATCCAATATATAGGAAATGAAGACAGAGACAAGTTAAAATGTTGCCTCATGGAACCAAATAGATAAATCTGGAATTTTGAATTTTCTATAGGACAATTGACCTGCTTTCTTCAACAAGTCAATGACATGAGGTGAGGGAAGGAGAAAATTAAGACCGGATAACTAAATGCAATTTGTGGATCTTTTTTGAATCCTGATTCACCAACTATATAAAAAGAGATTTTTGAAATAATCATATAAATTTGATCATAGACTAGATGTTAGATGATACCAAAAAATTATTAATTAAATATGATAATGGCCTAGTGGTTACATAAGAAGGTGTCCATATTTCCTAGGAATGCATGTGGGGGTAAAATGATACTCTTTCTTAGATTTTATTTAAAATGCTTTCATAGAGAAAAGCAAACAGAATAGATGATATAATCACAAAATATTGGTAATTCTTGAATGTGAGTGATTTGGATATGAGAGTTCATTGTCTGGTCTCTCTATTTTTGTGTGTGTTTAAACTTTTTCATTAAAAAGGGAATAGAGTATAGAGCATATTTTCAGCTTTTCCTAAAAATACTGAATCTTAAGTATGCTTAAGATTTGTTATTATAATGTTCAACTTTACATGGAGAAACTGTTCTTGTGAGACACAATAAAATAGTGGCAAGTGTACTGCCTTAGACATCAGATAAACATGGTTTTAATCCTAGCCGTTCCCCATGGTGCCAAGGAGGGAGGCAACATAGCTGGAGCAAAACCAGCAAGAGCAGAGGTACGGTTGGTTTCTAACATCTTGGTGTGTGTGTGTGTGTGTGTGTGTGTGTGTGTGTGTGTGTGTGTGTGTGGTGGGCAGTGGGGATTGTACTTCAGGCCGCTGCTAAGTCACTTCAGTCGTGTCTAACTCTGTGCGACCCCATGGACTGCAGCCTACCAGGCTCCTCTGTCCATGGGATTTTCCAGGCAAGGGTACTGGAGTGGGTTGCCATCACCTTAGCTGCATCAAGTTTGGAACAAGCAAATACTTTTTCTGTTTTTTTTTGGTCTTTTTCCCCCCAACATTATTTTATAAGTCATAATGACTGCCTTGCCAATAAATTATCTAAAAGAAAATTTTTGGAAAGTTTTCACTTTTAGAGATTATGCCTGGAGGTACTACTACCTTTGCAAGAGTGACTGTGGTGTGATTTGGGGCTGTGAGGTGGGAGGAGATCAGATCATGCAGGCTATTGAGGCTGTTCTAGAGAATTTTGCCCTGACCCCAAGAGCAACGGGGAGACATCTAAGGATTTTAAGCAGAATATGCGTGTGACATGATTAGTTTTGTGTTCTGAGATGATTATTTGGGCTGAAGTGCGGAGCACATACCAGAAGGAACCAGAGTGGAGGTTCTTAGCTCTGTTTGGAGGCCAGTGCTGTGGTCCATGAGAGAGATAGTGGTTAAGGGTGGTAGTGGTGGTAGAGATGGAAGGGAGTAGATGATCTGAGATATATTGAAGAGATAAAATGGACAGGACTTTGTGATGAACTGAGTACAGTAGGGTGAGAAGACAGTGTCAAACATGATAGGTTTCTGACTGGTAGAATTGATTGGATGGCAGATTAAGTTACTCAGGGATCCCTGGAAGAGGAGCAAATTTTGAAGAGTGAAAGAAATAATCACTTTGGTTTGGGGCACAATGAGTGTGATTTTAAGGTGCCTTTGAGACATACAAGAAGTGATGTCAAGAGTGTAGTTTAATATTAAAGTCTGAGCTCAGATGAGAGAGCAGTGCAAGTCTATTAGTTTGATATAAAAAGGTAGTTCACTTTTGGACTTTTTTATGTAAACGTGTTATTGCTATAGTGTATCCAAACATTTCACAGCTATAATACTTGTGAGAAGCAACGACTCACATAAACCAAAATAAAGTTTTGTTTTATTTGTTTCACAAACGAGCAGGTTCATTTTTCAGGAAAGCAGTTAATTTTTCCCTGCTTTTAATTTTTTATTGCGAATGTGGAGGAATTTTGGCAGTAGCTATGACTGTTTTGAGCCAAATAGACCTTATTTTTCTCCTATTATTACAGTTTCTCTTTTTTCATGATGCCTATTTGCCAATTACTAGTTAGGTCAACTTCCTTTTGAAGGGGGTTGCCCTAGAATTGCAATCTTGCAATTTCTAAGTAGTAACGCCTCTGTCTACCCCATTAGAGAAAGTCACTAGAGAACTATTAACATTTTCTGAAGAGTCAAATCCCAAGAATACTTTAGGCTTAGAACAGAATGAGGTAGGCTGGTGGGGAGGGAGTGGTGGTGGTAAAGGAGATGTTATTTTTAATCCTATTTTAAAGAAAGTCTATAAAATGTTGCTTCTGTTAGTAATTTGGTTTCTTAAAGGGCTATAACTCCTTTAGAGACTGGTTAACTCAGACATATTCTGTGGTCAGCTGTCCAATCTGGAGTTAGTTTTACTTAACCTCCCAGAAAACCCTCTGAGTAATACTAGATTTTTAACTGGGAAAAGAAGAAAAGTTGTTGGTGTACTGACTGGTCCTTTGATAACTCTTGACAATTTATCACTTTTCCCTTGCCGCACTTATTTATTCAGGTCTAAGTTTTCCTAATTGTTTCTTAGTTTTGCAGACCAGTCTATGGTTGTCAGTTAGTAATAATGATCAAAACAATATTGTTGATTTAGCTAATTTCTTTCTCTTGATCGATTTTTCATGTATGATTTCACTAGAATTTATCTGCTATTTCTGTCAGTGAGTTAGAGAAGGGCAATTGTTATTAGTTTTATTTTTTTTTGATAGGTTAAACGGTGATCCAGAGACAGAGTATCAGATCTGGGACTGGACCATAGGTGTTTTGATTTCTGTCCTCACAAGGGTAAAAGTGAAAAAAGGAACTTAAAGGAGAAAGGAAGGGGACTTCCCCTGGTGGCCCAGTGGTTAGGACTCCACACATCCAATGCAGGGGGTAGGGGTTCCACCCTGGTCAGGGAATAGGATCCTGCATGCTGCATGGCATGGCCAAAAATAAAATAAAATAAATAAAACAGCTAAGCTCTTAAAAAAAAAAAGATAAAGGAGTGAATAGGAGTAACATAAAAAGTAAAATGAGTTTATTTATTCCTTCGAGAATGCTTAAAAAAATCATCTTCAGTGTTTCCATGTAGGTGCCAGGAGCTAAAATATTATAGTACAATGGGAAAAATTAAAGGGTCATGGAAGAAGTACTGAAAAACAATAAATGGTAACACAAAGTAATTTTTGTTGGTGGGTTCAGTTTCTCAATCCTAAGTATCTAAGACTTTCTCATTTGTTTGTCTTGAAGTGGATACTGTGTATGATCCTACATTACTATTTTTCATTCAGGCATTTGGTGTCTTCATACTATCTTGCCCACATTTTTGGCATAGGATTCCTTGATTTTCTCAAACGTGCATTCTTTCTTAGGCACATTTTGCCTACTGAAGTTGTTTTAAACTCCCATTTTCCATTTTATGCTTCTAGAATTATGGGTTTGAGGCAGAGCAGGATGGCAGAGATCTCTGATAATGTCTCCTGGACTCTCCTTGTATCACTGAGGCAAATCTTGATAGAGCATCATGTTATACTCCTGAATTTCTAAATACTACCTATTTCCCCATGACCATCTAGCCAACCTAGGGATAACTGATGGGCTAGATTCTGTGCCCTGTACTTACCTGGTTTTAAAAATAATTATTTCATAAGAGTTTGTTACAGCATTAAAAAGTAGAATTGGTTGGGCTTAAGTTCAGAAAAGGTAGGGTAACTGATGTGACTTATTTAATAAAGTATAGTTAACTCTTTTCTCCTAATGCATCATGCTACTTTGTGTCTGCTTTGTGTGTGTAACTTATCAAGAAATAAACCACTGTTACTTCTTTACCATTCAGATGTGATGGCTGATCTATTCTTGTGGTCAATTTTGAAGAAGGAGGTTTGCCTATGTATGCATTTATTTAAAAAGCATTTATTGAGCTCAGTGGTAAAGAAACGGCCTGCAATATAGGTGAGTGACCCTGGTTCGATTCCTGGGTAGGGAAGATGCCCTGGAGAAGGGAAAGTCTACCCACTCCAGTATTCTGGCCTGGAGGATTTCGTGGACTGTATAGTCCATGGGGTCACAAAGAGTCAGACACGACTAAGCGACTTTCACTTTCACACATTGTAGATACAGAGATGCCCTGCACCCAGTATGGTGTCAGGGTTCAAATGAATTGATAAGATATATCTATGTGAAGAATGATTTTTAAATGATGACATAAAAGCAAATGTTTTAGTATGTTACAAAAAACCAAAATCAGTCCATCTTTTCCTATTGAGTGTTTGGCTTAAAGGTGAAATCTTTTCAGTGTTGTAACTTTATAAACCCTGGGCTTAAGGAACGGCTGTAAATCTGGCTAGGATTTAGTTTATACTCTTAGATCTCAGAAGCTGTGAGGACTGTGGTTGTGACAGGACCATTCATCTTGTCCTCCGTAAACCCACAGACTTATAATCTTCACTCCAATTTGGGTAGAAGAGGAAGCTGAGACTAGTTTTGCCTTTCCACTGATGCAGACATTGAATGGCTTGAATTTTCATCCTCACTGATTTCTTTTGCAAAATGCCCTTGCATGTCAGGTGTGGGCAGAGAAACCCTGGTAGGACTCCCTCCCCTTGCAAAGCAAAGTGGAGTGTTACTGTCACAACAAACGCACCTTTTCTTCTCTAGTTTTCATAAAGGCCCAGGTGCATAAGCAAATGTCCTAGGGTTATTTGTGTCTTGCTCACAGTTGTAATAATTTTATATTTTCTATGTTTAAGGTCTTCTTTTGTCTCCTCTAAACTCTGTTATCTGGTCTACCAAGGACAGATGCTTATTCTTAAAATACAGATAAAGAAAAACAAGGTTTCCTAAATGGAAAACAGTGACAGTTCAACCTGTTTGGCCTTTGTTTCACAACATAAAAGTTGTATATCTTGGTTATGGTCTGTACATTGCTCTGAAATCTTTGGTACAAATTGTAATGACCTTAGCTGTATTTGGCTTTGAAAACAATAGAGAGTAATTAATACATGCTTTACAGAGCAGTTCCAGCTGGAGCTGACTGGAGCCACCTGACTTTTAAACAGTGTTTATTGCAAAGGTCATCTTACATCATTGCTCTGTTTTCCAAGGTTAATTGCCAATTTGCTTTTAAATATTATGCAAAAGCATTGGCTTAGTTGTAGAAAACTTAGCCTTGGAGAATTTGATTCCTTTAGGGATGAATAATTAATGCTCTGTGAAGTCACACGCCCGAAAGAGAACTCTAAAGTTCACCACGACTCTTCTTTCTTCTAAGTGTATCCTATTTTTAAAAATTCCTGGAAACCTCTCTGTCAAAAAAGAAACAAAAATTTAAAAGCAAACATACTGAGAAAGTACAGACAATATGATAGACAAAATATTGTTAATTTTGTTCTATAAAGAGCTTTATATAAATCTATGAGAAAGTTATTAAGAATACATTAGGCACTTGGAGAAAAAATATGGACAAATATTCCATAAAAGAGAGTTCAATTAATAAAAGTGAAAAGTTTGTCAGTCTCACAAGCATTATAGGTGTATGATAAAGGATGCTTTTTTTTCTTTTCCTGATTAGCATTGGCTTCAGAAGATTATAATACTAGTGAGAACACAGTAAGATAGGTACTATCTTTCATTACTTTGAGATGCATGAATTGATAAGATTGTTTTGCTAGGTAAGTTGGAAAACTGTATGACATTTCTTAAAAGTACTCATACTCTTCATTTTCAGTAATTCCACTTCCAGAAATCTATTCTAAGTGTATATGTTGCATAAAACATATAATGCACTGAAACAAAAATTAGAATCACGACGAACATGTCTACAAGTAGGAAATGAGTCAATAAACAATGTATATTTAATATTATGTCATCATTGAACAATATTGTAATGTTAAAATGTTTTTCCTAAAATGACAAATATTAAATATTTCACTTACATGAGGTACCTAGAGTGGTAAAATTCATAGAGACAGAAGCAGAATGGTGGTTGCTGGAGGATAGTGGGTATTTATTCTGAAGAGGGTAGAGTTTCAGTTTGGGAAGATGAAAAAGTTCCAGAGACAGTGCCAGTAGTTGCAGAACAGTGTGAATGTACTTATTGTCACTGAATTGTAATGTAAAAATGGTTAAAATGGTAAATTTTACCACAATTAAAAATTATAAGATCTTTATAGTAGTATGAGGAATGCTTGTTACATGATTTTAGTTTTAGAAAAGCATACATGTTCTGCAAAAGACACTATCAAGAGAAAAGGACAAGCTATAGACTAGGAGAATGTATTTGCAAAGTACACGTGATAAAGAACTATTATCCAAAACATATAAAGAGCTCTTAAAACTCAACAATAAGAAAATGAAGCACTCATTTAAAAAATGGACCAGAGATCTCACAACAGAAGAGATACAGATGGCAAATAAGCATATGAAAAAAATGCTCAATATCCTGTGTTGTTAGACACTTGCAAATTAAAACAGCAGTGAGATACAACTACTTATTCAGTTCAGTTCAGTGGCTCAGTTGTGTCCAACTCTTTGTGATTCCCATGAACCGCAGCACACCAGGCCTCCCTGTCCATCACCAACTCCTGGAGTTTACCCAAACTCATGTCCATTGAGTTGGTGATGCCATCCGAAAATCTCATCCTCTTTTATCACCTTCTCCTCCCACCCTCAATCTTTCCCAGCATCAGGGTCTTTTCAAATCAGTCAGTTCTTTGCATCAGGTGGTCAAAGTATTGGAGTTTCACCTTTAGCATCAGTCCTTCCAATGAATATTCAGGACTGATCTCCTTTAAGATGGACTGTTTGGATCTTCTTACAGTCCAAGGGACTCTCAAGAGTCTTCTCCAGCACCACAGTTCAAAAACATCAATTCTTCTGAGCTCAGCTTTCTTTATAGTTCAACTCTCACATCCATACATGACTACTGGAAAAACCATAGCCTTGACTAGATGGACCTTTGTTGGCAAAGTAATGTCTCTGCTTTTGAATATGCTGTCTAGGTTGGTCATAACTTTCCTTCCAAGGAGTATGTGTCTTTTAATTTCATGGCAGCAGTCACCATCTGTAGTGATTTTGGAGCCGAGAAAATAAAGTCAGCCACTGTTTCCACTGTTTCCCCATTTATTTGCCATGAAGTGATGGGACTGGATGCCATGATCTTAGTTTTCTGAATGTTGAGCTTTAAGCCCACTTAGTTTTCTGAATGTTGAGCTTTAAGCCAACTTTTGCACTCTCCTCTTTCACTTTCATCAAGAGACTTTTTAGTTCTTCTTCACTTTCTGCCATAAGGGTGGTGTCATCTGCATATCTGACGTTACTGATATTTCTCCTGGCAACCTTGATTCCAGCTTGTGCTTCTTCCAGCCCAGCGTTTCTCATGATGTACTCTGCATAGAAGATAAATAAGTAGGGTGACAATATACAGCCTTGACGTACTCCTTTTTCTATTTGGAACCAATCTGTTGTTCCATGTCCAGTTCTAACTGTTGTTTCCTGACCTGCATATAGGTTTCTTAAGAGGCAGGTCAGGTGGTCTAGTATTCTCATCTCTTTCAGAATTTTCCAATTTATTGTGATCCACACAGTCAAAGGCTTTGGCATAGTCAATAAAACAGAAATAGATGTTTTTCTGGAACTCTCTTGCTTCTTCCATGATCCAGTGGATATTGGCAATTTGATCTCTGATTCCTCTGCCTTTTCTAAATCCAGCTTGAACATTTGGAATTTCATGGTTAGCATATTGCTGAAGCCTGGCTTGGAGAATTTTGAGCATTACTTTACTAGCGTTTGGGGTGAGTGCAATTGTGTGGTAGTTTGAGCATTCTTTGGCATTGCCTTTCTTTGGGATTAGAATGAAAACTGACCTTTTCCAGTCCTGTGGCCACTGCTGAGTTTTCCAAATTTGCTGGCATATTGAGTGCAACACTTTCACAGCATCATCTTTTAGGATTTGAAATGATAGCTCAACTATAATTCCATCACCTCCACTAGCTTTGTTCGTAGTGATGCTTCCTACAGCCCACTTGACTTCACATTCCAGGATATCTGGCTCTAGGTGAGTGATTATACCATCGTGATTATCTAGGTCGTGAAGATCTTTTTTAAATAGTTCTTCTGTGTATTCTTGCCACCTCTTCTTAATATCTTCTGCTTCTGTTAGGTCCCTACCATTTCTGTCCTTTTTTGAGCCCAACTTTGCAGGAAATATTCCTTTGTTATCTCTAATCTTCTTGAAGAGATCTTTAGTCTTTCCCATTCTGTTATTTTCCTCTATTTCTTTGCACTGATCACTGAAGAAGGCTTTCTTTTCTCTCCTTGCTATTCTTTGAACTCTGCATTCAGATGCTTGTATCTTTCCTTTTCTCCTTTGCTTTTAGCTTCTCTTCTTTTCACAGCTATTTGTAAGGCCTCCTCAGACAGTGTTTTTACTATTTTGCATTTCTTTTTCTGGGGATGGTCTTGATCCCTGTCTCCTGTACAATATCAGAAACCTCTGTCCATAGTTCATCAGGCACTCTATCTATCAGATCTAGTCCCTTAAATCTATTTCTCACTTCCAGTTTATAATCATAAGGGATTTGATTTAGGTCATACATGAATGGTCTTGTGGTTTCCCCCACTTTCTTCAATTTAAGTCTGAATTTGGCAATAAAGAGTTCACGATCTGAGCCATAGTCAGCTCCCCGTATTGTTTTTGCTGACTGTATAGAGCTTCTCCATCTTTGGCTGCAAAGAATAAAATCAACATGATTTCAGTATTGACAATCACAGACAACTAGCCAATCTGATCACAGGTACCATCGCCTTGTCTAACTCAGTGAAACTAAGCCATGCCATTTGGGGCCACTCAAGATGGGTGGGTCATGGTGATGAGTGCTGACAGAATGTGTCCACTGAAGAAGGGAATGGCAAACCACTTCAATATTCTTGCCTTGAGAACCCCATGAACAGTATGAAAAGACAAAAAAATAGGACAGTGAAAGATGAACTCCCCAGTCTGGTAGGTGCCCAATATGCTACTGGAGATCAGCAGAGAAATAACTCCAGAAAGAATGAAGGGATAGAGCCAAAGCAAAAACAACACCCATTTGTGGATGTGACTGGTGACAGAAGCAAGTTCCAATGCTATAAAGAGCAATATTGTATTGGAACCTGGAATATTAGGTCTATGAATCAAGGTAAATTGGAAATGGTCAAACAAGAGTGAATATCGCCAGGAGTGACAAGAGCGAATGTTGACATTTTAAGAATCAGTGAACTAAAATGGACTGGAATGGGTGAATTTAACTCAGATGACCATTATATCTACTACTGTGGGCAGGAATCCCTTGGAAGAAATGGAGTAGCCATCATGGACAACAAAAGAGTCCAAAATGCAGTACTTGGATGCCGTCTTAAAAATGACAGAATGATCTCTGTTCATTTCCGAGGCAAACCGTTCAATATCATGGTAAGCCAAGTCTATGCCCCAACCAGTAATACTGAAGAAGCTGATGTTGAATGGTTCTATGAAGACCTATAAGACCTTTTAGAACTAACACCCAAAAAGGATGTCCTTTCCATTATAGGGGACTGGAATGCAAAACTAGGAAGTCAAGACAACTTGGAGTAACAGGCAAATTTGTCCTTGGAGTATAGAATGAAGCAGGGCAAAGGCTAATAAGAGTTTTGCCAAGAGAACTCACTGGTCATAGCAAACACCCTCTTCCAACTTAGCTGTTACCATGACCAAAATCCAAAATGCTGACAACACCAAATGCTGGTGAGGATGTGGACCAAGAATTCTCATTCTTTGCTGCTGAGGATGCAAAATGGTAAAGACACTTTGGAAGATAGTTGGTAGTTTATTACAAAGCTAAACATATTCTTGCCATGTAATCCAGGAAGTGAATTCTTCGATATTTTCCCAAATCATAAGTGGTGAAACTTATGTTCACACAAAAACGTGCACACAGATGTTTATAGTAACTTTACTCATGGTTGTCCAAACTTAGTCCAATTTTATTCTTTTGCATATAGTTATCCAGTTTTCCCAGAACTATTTACTGAAGAGACTATCTTATACTCATTGAGTATTCTTGGCTCCATTTTCAAAGTATTACTTGACTGTGAATTGTTGAGGAGGAAAATTTCCTCTACCTTTAAGGTTTTTCTGGCTGGTCTAAGAATTAAGTTGCTATGAGACAGATTAGCAGAAGAAAATCAAACAAAAGTTTGGTAACATGAACACATAAGAGAGACCCAGGAAGACAGAGTAATTTGTCAAAATGGCCAAAATCCTCACCTTAAACCCACTCTTTAGCTAAAGACAAACAGGGATGATGAGGATAGTGGTTTGGAACTACAAAGGTGAGGATGGCAATTCACATGGAGATAGAAAAGCAAGTGTTTGGTAAACCAATGTTTGCTTGGCCAGGGAAAGACAATGGGGCAACAGAGAGAAATTTTAACAAATTTTGCTAGGTTCTTTCCTACCTACTATACCTAGCTTATATCATAGTCATCTATTGTGGTATCTCCCTTCCTGGAACATGTCTTCTATCTGAATCTTTCAGGCAGTTAAAGGGAAAAGCAAAGCTTCTTCCTGAGTCTTTTGGGCCTTGATTGTTTTCAACTTGAAATAATCTACATGCTAAAGAGATACATTTGGGGGTGAAAATTTTCCTCCCCTACAATATGCATCTATGGAGCACAATAAACTGTGGAAAATTCTGAAAGAGATGGGAATACCAGATCACCTGACCTGCCTCTTGAGAAACCTATATACAGGTCAGGAAGCAACAGTTAGAACTGGACATGGGACAACAGACTGGTTCCAAATAGGAAAAGGAGTACGTCAAGTCTGTATATTGTCACCCTGCTTATTTAACTTATATGCAGAGTACATCATGAGAAACACTGGGCTGGAAGAAGCACAAGCTGGAATCAAGATTGCCAGGAGAAATATCAATAACGTCAGATATGCAGATGACACCACCCTTATGGCAGAAAGTGAAGAAGAACTAAAGAGCCTCTTGATGAAAGTGAAAAAGGAGAGTGAAAAAGTTGGCTTAAAGCTCAACGTTGAGAAAACTAAGATCATGGCATCCAGTCCCATCACTTCATGGGAAATAGATAGGGAAACAGTGGAAACCATGTCAGACTATTTTTTTGGCCTCCAAAATCACTGCAGATGGTGATTGCAGTCATGAAATTAAAAGACACTTACTCCTTGGAAGGAAAGTTATGACCAACCTAGATAGCATATTAAAAAGCAGAGACATTACTTTGCCAACAAAGGTCCATCTAGTCAAGGCTATGATTTTTCCAGTGGTCATGTGTGGATGTGAGAGTTAGACTGTGAAGAAAGCTTAGCGCCAAAGAATTGATGCTTTTGAACTGTAGTGTTGGAGAAACTCTTGAGAGCTCCTTGGACTGTAAGGAGATCCAACCAGTCTATTCTAAAGGAGATCCATCCTGGGTGTTCATTGGAAGGACTGCTGCTGAGGCTGAAACTCCAATACTTCGGCCACCTTATGTGAAGAGTTGACTCATTGGAAAAGACTCTGATGCTGGGAGGAATTGGGGGCAGGAGGAGAAGGAGACGACAGAGGATGAGATGGCTGGATGGCATCACCAACTTGATGCACGTGAGTCAGAGTTAACTCCAGGAGTTGGTGATGGACAGAGAGGCCTGACATGCTGCAATTCATGGGGTCACAGAGTTGGACATGACTGAGCGAATGAACTGACTGACTGACTATATGCATGAGTTTATTTCTGGACTCTCTATTCTGTTCTATTGGTCTATGTGTCTGTTTTTATGATAATACTGTACTGTTTTGATTACTGTATCTTTGTAGCACATGTTGAAACCAGAAAGTGTGATGCTTCTAGCTTTGTTCTTTCTTGAGGTTGCCTTGGCTTTATCGGGACTTTTTTGATTCCATGAAAATTTTACAATTCTCTTTAAAACTTAATTTAATTTTTTTCTATTCTGTATGTTTCCTCCTCATATTTTTGATTTTCAAAGACATGCAGAAGCTCTTTGGTTTGATGCAGTCCTGGAAAGCCTACATACTTTTATGAGTTTTATATCCAGGAATTTCACCAGCTACCTACAGTGAAAAAAGCAAGAAAAGACTTTATGTTTCTGCTAGGGACAGGAGAAAAGCAATTGAAATACACCTAGAGCAATCTCCTTAACAAAGGCCTACTTAGCAACAGAAAAGATTATCAGAGCTTTATCTGAAGTGGGGAAAGGAAAATTACCCAGCTTCAGTTTCCTCTAGCCTTTCTGTCTCACCTATAGGGAAAAATAAGATCACAACTCAGGAACACAGGTTTTTTTAAAAGACTGACACTAAATCGTAGGGTTATACAATGATTCCCCTCCATTTTAGCTGGAGACTTCAACAATCTCCTTTCAGTACCTGATAGATCAAGAAGGCAGAAAAATCAGTAAGAATATCATTGAACTGAAGAGTGCTGCCAATCATCTTGCTCTAATATTGACATTTATAGAGTACTCCATCCAACAACAGCAGAATACACATTCTTCTCAAGTTCACATGAAGCAGTCATCAAAACAGACCGCATTCTGGACCAGAAAACACACCTGAACAAACTAAAAATAATAGAAATCATACAAGTATGTTAGTATGTTCCTTAGACCACAATGGAATTAAACCAGAAATAAAAACAGAAAGATATCTGAAAAATTTTAAAATATTTGGAGATTAAACAGCACACTTCTAAATAACATGTGTCAAGGAAGAAGTCTTAAGAAATTAGAATCTCTGTTGGTTTCTCCTTCATACTTAAGTTTATAATCCATCTCAAATTGAATTTCTGTACAGTGTGAGACAGGCTTCTCTGGGAGCTCAGGGGTAAAGAATCCATTGGCTATAGAGAAGACACAGGAGACATGAGATCAATCCTTGGATCAGGAAGGTCCCCTGGATGAAAGCATGGCAACCTTGCACTCTAGTATTCTTGCCTGGGAAGTCCCACGGACAGAGGAGTCTGGCAGAATACAGTCCATAGGGTCACAGAGAGTCAGACATGACTGAAGCTACTTAGCATGCACGTACTTGGTGGTGGTGGGTGGTTTAATCACTAAGTCGCATCCAACTCTTGCAACACTGTGGACTGCAGCCTGCCAGGCTCCTCTGTCTGTGGGATTTCCCAGGCAAGAATACTGAGGTGGGTTGTTATTTTCTTGTCCAGTATTGAGTACTTACTATGTACTTTATGTTTAGATTATGGCAATGGTGAATAAAATAGGCAGTTTCTGACATGATGGGGTTTATAATCTCATAATGGAGAAAGATATTTAAACAATTAATTGCAACACAGTGCTAATATTCATTGTTTTTTAAAACTAGATAGGCTGAGTCTAAAGTTACTAGTTAAAATGTAATGTGTGAGTCTAGTCAAATTATGAAAAATTAAGAGTAATAAGTGATGGGTGGAACCAGGCCTGACAATATTTCAAGCATATTATAAAACTATGCTAATTAATACCATTGACACTCACAAATAAATTTATCAGTGAAGCAAAACCAAAGACTCAGAAATCAATCCTAATACATAGGTATTGTATTTAAAAAAAGGAGCTTTAAAATAAATAGGATAGAAGATAGTTTACTTGATGAATGAAGGGATGAATGGCTTTAAGGTAATTGGTTAGATATTTAAGAAAGAAATCTGGATATAAGTTTACTTTTCTTTACCAAAATAAATTCTAAATGGATCTATTATTTAAAAATACAAATTAAAATAATAAAAGTATGAGACAAAAGCATTTTT